>JACXGM010023993.1:0-15965 GCA_016801145.1 Umbra pygmaea
AGAGAGACAGACAGAGAGACAGACAGAGAGACAGACAGAGAGACAGACAGAGAGACAGACAGAGAGACAGACAGAGAGACAGACAGAGAGACAGACAGAGAGACAGACAGAGAGACAGACAGAGAGAGAGACAGAGAGACAGACAGAGAGAGAGACAGAGAGACAGACAGAGAGAGAGACAGAGAGAGAGACAGAGAGAGAGACAGAGAGAGAGACAGAGAGAGAGACAGAGAGAGAGACAGAGAGAGAGACAGAGAGAGAGACAGAGAGAGCGGTCAGTACACTGGAAAGGGCCTCTGATCTCGTTACCATGTGTAAATAATAAATAAACTCTTCGAGGTTGATAGACTAAGTTACAACCAGCTCTTACCTCCCAGAGTCCACAAACCCTTATGCAATAAACTGATACGCATTTCACATTTGCAATGAAATCGTGCAGTTCGGAGCATAATCCAACCTGGTGCTGGTGAGGGGAAAAGGGGAGTGCTTACGCGTGTCCACGGTCTCTTGGATGGGAATAAATCCTACTGGCAGAGTGTCCTTCATGTCGATGAGCTTCATGTCCACCAGAACGTTTCCTAAATGACTCTGCAGAGAAAGAAGAGGCACATCAGGTGGTGATCAGTTCACAGCCCCTTTTTAGAGGCAAATTAAATGACTGGATCCACCATTAACCAAAGAAACCAACAAGCCACACTGTTGTTACTCATCATCACATAAAACAAACCCATAGTTCATCAAACAACACTGATTAGACCAGGAAAAGCTACCTGGGCCCAGCTGCAAGCTTATTCACACCGATACCCTGACTCATGTCTGTGTAGCCCTTAAATGCAAGCTTGGAGTTTCAGTTCAGGCATAATATCAAGTGTATGTACTGGTAGGACCAGGCGTCTTATCGGGTAGGACCAGGCGTCTATCGGGTAGGACCAGGCGTCTATCGGGTAGGACCAGGCGTCTATCGGGTAGGGTCAGGCGTCTATCGGGTAGGACCAGGCGTCTATCGGGTAGGACCAGGCGTCTATCGGGTAGGACCAGGCGTCTATCGGGTAGGACCAGGCGTCTATCGGGTAGGACCAGGCGTCTATCGGGTAGGACCAGGCGTCTATCGGGTAGGGTCAGGCGTGGAAACATGGAGGTTCTTCCCTGACAGAGGAAATGTATCCCTGCATCTACCAGAGTGATGAATCACTAACTCCTGTGGTTCCCCACAACACTTTGCACACTAATTTCACACTATCTGTTTTTGTCACAGATAATTATGCTGCAGGCCCTATTGATTGGCAGACAAAATAGCTTCTGTTGATGGAACTGTCACAACTGATCACACCTCTAAAAGGAAGGAAGCGGAACAGACGTTTGTCCGGACGTGATGGACAGACATGGGTGGGGGACTTGGGGGGAAAGGGGGGGGGTAATTGTTTGCTACCTACGTGGCTATTTGTTTCAGACTTCACATGGTGTTTCTCTCACGGATGAAAATCATTAAAGCACTGGATTCGAGCTTGGCCAGGGGGTCGCAGAATCCAGGCTCATCTTGTGAAAATGTCTGAATCCCTTCCTCTTCAAACAGTATCTTTAATAAGACATCACAGCAGTCGTGCACCAGGTTGTCTTCTTACAGGCATTGATTTCTTTACTAAGGTTTGAAAATACATTTTAGAAATAAAAATAAATCAACTTAGAAAATTACCTAGTTTTCCATTTAAAGTGTCTTTCATGCCTAAACGTCTATATGATTTCATGTTTGGTTTTAGATATGCGCTTCCCCAAAAAATGTATAAAAAATATAAAGCCACTAGGGACTTCCGATTGAAGGAGGACTGTAGGACTAAAGTGAGAGGTGTCAAGACTAAACCCTGAGGATATAACCTGTGATAACCCCTAGTGCATCATGGTAGCTCTAGATAAGAGCATCTGGTAAATTACCAAAATAAACACGTTCTCACATGTTATGTAGTATCAAAGCAATATGTGTATTAAAAACGATAACTTTGGAATACTACCATTTTCATAGGAACTGTTCAAGCCCAGAATGAAATTATTGAAACTAGATTTTAAAACAGATCTCACAAAGCATCTCATGACTATCATGAATGTTAGAAACACAAAATAGTGCATCCCAGGGAATTACTGATTGCTCCAGTAACCACAGAGCCAGTCCAGACAACATTAGGAGTCATTAATGCATCCAGAGAAAGATTAAAATGGAAAATTGGAATCATTTCAGGATTAACATTTCTTGGGTAACTGGAAAAATCTTTCGCAACTCAGAGAAAAGCAAATGGAATTTATTTGATTGGAAAAGCCTTTGTGAGAAACAGGCCTGTCAGAGAACAGCCTAAGGACCTAATCTCTACATCTCAGACTACCATATAGACATGAAGAACTAGGGCTGGGCGATATGGCTGAAAACTCTATCACGATATAAATGTTTCATATCGGTCGATATCGATAATTATTTATCTGTTTTTTTGACCTATTTAGAATAAGGAGCAGGAAAAATATATTAAATTTAAACATTTTTATTTTAAATTTAACCTTCCACTGATTATAATACCCTCAGGTATAAAGGCAGAAATGTCAACACAACCATGGAAAACACTCAACTAATTAAAATGTCTAAAATCTAAATGAAAACTTAACAATTATCTGTTACACTAAGGTGCAAAATTACAATACTTAAAAAATGCTTAAAAAAGTGTAATAAATAGTGCAAAATCTTAAATATAAACAGAGAAACCTGGGACCTGAGAAGGTGGGGAAAACAAGTTTGTCATATTACCAATTTTTTATTGATAATGATTACGTATATATTGCGAGACAGATCGTTATCGTTTTGTCACCCAGCCCTATGAAGAACATGGTGATTTACAGCACAGTAAGTTCCTACCACATTCCATAATATATGGGGGCACAAGAAGGCAACAATAAAGGATTGGAGCCTCTGTTGTTGGTGTCCAAACATTAGATTGTTCCTTTTAAACAGGGGCGTTTCTAGGCATACGCAACATAGGCGGTCGTCTAGGGCGCCATCTGCCTGGGGGCACCGATAGGGTGCCCCCTCTCCCCCTCCCCACCCTTAAAAAATATATATAATTTCTATTGGGCAATCAATCTTTATGCATTTTATTATTATAAAAATTTAACTCCAGACATATTTATTTGATTTATTCTTCATGATATTGACGACTCAAGAGACAGTGTTGGTACAGGACAGGTGTGGATGTTGGGTGAGTGACGTCAGTGTCGAACACCTGTTGAACGTTCATTGTTGAAAACATCTGGCTGTGGTTCTGTAAGGATGCTACTATGAAATTAACAAAACCATCGGAGGCACAGTTTAGAAAGAAGAGGAAATATGAGGAAGAAAGGAGACAGTGGTATGTTTTTTCTACACATTTTGAAAAGCATCTGTCTACAATACAGGGGTGTAAAAGGCATTTGTCTACAATATATCACAATCCGCACTATATTTGTCCAAATTAAAATCCCTTCTCAAACCCAAAAAAATCTAGTTTAAGCAAAGCAGTCCAAAGACTACCATGAATGGTTATAAATACGGGCATATTTGTCTAGAACACGTTCATCCACAATCTATATCATAATAACGAGGTACGTTTTAACCGGGAAAGAAATAGTCCCTTGCAGTTTGCGTATTCACTCGTCTCCTGTCCTTTAGACAGATATTTAAGAGGAAAACCAGCTCACCATTGATTCATGATGCATTGGTTTAATTAAATATGTCAATATAGATTAACACATGTATTTGTTTAATACATATACGTTGTCAGTCACGGGCGGTGGAGTGACGTTGGATATGCACTGGCATTCTGCCAGCAACACTATAAATGCCTCCGGTATAAGGAGAAATCCACAAAATAAAAGCCCATCACACGCAAATATCTCATGAACCCTACATGGTAGCAACTATTGTCTGGTACAGTTGGAGAGAGGAGATTCAGCTGCAAATAATAAGTGGTAGATTCTCTATTCATTAGAGCCAGAGATATCGCGCATCAAAGTTAGACTTTTTTCCCTCACTATTTTTCTAAACGTTTGTTAAAACCCAGCTATATATCCCTTCCAGAAATTGTTGGTATTGTGCAGGGTGATGTCTTACATCATTGCATAGTTGTTAGTTTGTCATTTTCATTTGCTAATTCCAGTCTGTAATGTTTGTAGTAAAACAAAGACAGTCTAAAAACACGCGATTAACCTGTTAACTCACTTGTATTTATTTTGTGTTAATAGTAGTAAAAATAAAGAGTTATTTTCCCTGGCTATTTTTTTTGGGGTGGGGGGACACCATTTTGAGATCTCGCCTAGGGCGCCAGATTTGCTAGAAACACCCCTGCTTTTAAAGTATGGCATCTTAAAGCAAAACTGAATATACACTATTTGTTAATAAAATGCTTGAATTACAGTAATGATTGGGGAAAAAATACAAGGCACTGCATCAGACGACAGCATTGACTCATAATAGCTGTTGGAGTTTGACTACTCTAGACCAGTGTTTCTCAACGGGGGCCGTACCGCCTCCCAGGTGGCGTTCAGAGGACGCCAAGCGGTGCAGGAAACACTAAAGGGTTAAAGAGCCTATGACAGTAGGTCCCTTTGTTTTACACGATGCGGAGAGCGTGGACGGAAACGCAGAATCCAGACATTAACGCAGAATTAACGTGGAATTCAGCAAAGTATATTTATTTTTTCTAGAATCCAAATATAGTCCCGTAATATTAACAACTGTCATTGAGTTCCTCCCAACACAAGGCAGAAAACACGGAAGTTAATTTGCGCTCTATATATAGGCTATATGCAGTGTGTTTCTCTACTAAACTTGGCCAGCATGCGCTCCATCATATCGTTCAAACGTTGTAATGCGCTAGATAGCTCACAGCTATAAACAACGGTTTTTACTCCATTAAAAATGTTCCAATCAGACAACACTTGTTTTTCTCCGTTCAATCACTTAACCAAGTGCATATAAATAGGTGTAGGCAAGGGTATTATGTTACTTCGCCTGAAGTAATTCTCTGACCGTCTTGCCAGATTTGCTGCCGTTTGTTTCCTGGGACTCAAATTAATCAGTTGTTTGTCATTCGACTATGTATATTATGTGATGATTTTTGACGATGACAATCATCATCATCATCATCATCATCAACATTCAGAGCATTAAGCCTACATCCTATTTGATGGGGGGTGGTAAGGCACCTGGATAATGGCTAGGGTGGCACTGTTCTATACAGACAGGCTTACAGGTTAAGTGCCTAATGCAGTCGCAATTAGATATAAGTGCCTTGTTCAAGGGCATTTTGTCAGCTCTGGATTTTTAAGTTTTGATTAGTAGGCAAGGCCCTAAAGAATTCACCATCCACATTTACATCACTTACATTTTCCTTGGAGAAGACCCTGGTGAAGCAGAGGTATCGTGTCACCTTGGATTTGAAGAGTCCGTCTTTCCACAAGTCAGCATCAAGACCATCTGTTGTCTGACACACCTGTCGGTTGAGAGAAACGTGATTAAAACTAATGAAATTCCAATTTATTGACACGTTTTTCAAAACCACTTCTACACTGATTTGATGTCATACTCATAAAAACGTTACAACTAAAAATATGCTTAGTGAGTTATGACATAATGTCAATGGGTCATAGCAAATCAATATGCCACAGCTGACCTCATCCTACATACCAATATCACTGCTACCATCACTACTGACATGTTAAAAATAACTAAAATAGATTGAAGCATTGGTTATTGATCGATCCACCACAGCAATCTGACGGTATTTAACACTGCAGGATATTGGAGGTACTCCAAAACCAGTCATAAGTTAATCTCCATTTAAACTGCAATTGGGATGCACTTCTAGAAGGCCTGTGTTCTGGCCCATACTGTACATCTCTTCCTGTGAATGACCCGATTGTTACCGTTGTGGGAGGGCCTCCTATTTCCATGGTAACGTGTAGTTCAGCAAGGCCATCCCCACGGAGGATGATTTCCTGATTTAGTCAGAGTGTAACTCAAAAGAAAACTCCCAGCAAAATGATAGGTCGAGTGTTGCTCTTTAAGGAGACAGTTTGAACGTGTGTGAACAACACTGTGTGGAATTCTGTGGAAAGTTAATATGCTACGCAAATTCTATGTTGTGCTGTAATTTAACCTTAGGAAAGGGGTCATGGAGTGGTCGTTCCACACAGTCTGTACTCAGTCTGAGGCTAAGAGAAGTTGTTTTGTTTGTATTAGACACTCTCTTTGTCCTTTTGTCCTGTATTTTGTTTTAGAAATTCAAATTCCATCTATTATTTTACAGCACAATTCCAGGTTACGTGTGAGGGCCTTCAGAGGATCACGTCTGAGGAGGTGTTGTGATGTGGGGATTGTTAATCCCATAAAGATGTGAGCCGCGCTGAACAATGACTGGATTACAATGAACGAGCCATGGGCCAATTCATCCAGCTGCCCTTGAAAGAAAGCAGCGGAAGGAATCATGTAGGAGGTGGTGTAAAAAGAGAAAATCAATACCAAGTCAACATGACTGACTGAGTGAAGAGTCCACACTAAAAGCCAAGACTTGGAGAAGATTAGTGAGCAAAAGAGTGAAGAAGAACAACGTAATCCACTGTTTGAATGGGTGACAGTTAAACCCTCTGTGGAGCCTTTCTGAGACCGCCGTCCAAACAGCCCTGCTCAGCTGATGGGTGGCCTCAGAGGCTGTGCTTCAACAGCCCCCACTTTAAACAAACACTGGGGCCTCTGTTAGAGTGTTGCTGGGTGAAGAGAACACCGTCAGGCCAAAAGAAACAAGACAATCCTCCGGCTCCCCCACATATCACAAGAAAAAATATCCAGTGCCATCACTACTACAACAATACAGCAGAACTAGGACACATCTGTTGTGCACTTAATTAAATATCGCTCGATCACCCGAACTTGACGTTGGAAGCCGAAATCGTGATCGTGATTAAAATCGGATTAATTGTGCAGCCCTCTCCACCATGGCCAAGACCAAAGAGCTGTCAAAGAATGTCAGGGACAAGATAATAGACCTACACAAGGCTGGAATGGGCTACAAGACCATCGCCAAGCTGCTTGGTGAGAAGGTGACAACAGTTGTGATTATTCGCAAATGGAAGAAACACAAAATAACTGTCCATCTCCCTCAGTCTGGGGCTCCATGCACAATCTCACATGGTGGAGTTGCAATTATCATGAGAACGGTGAGGAAACAGCCCAGAACTACACAGGGGATTTTGTCAATGATCTCAGGGCAGCTGGGACCATAGTCACCAAGAAAACAATTGTTAACACACTACGCTGTGAAGGACTAAAGTCCTGCAGCGCCCGCAAGGTCCCCCTGCTCAAGAAAGCACATGTACAGGCCCGTCTGAGGTTTGCCAATGAACATCTGAATGATACAGAGGACAACTGGGGGAAAGTGTTGAGGTCAGATGAGACCAAAATCGAGCTCTTTGGCATCAACTCAGCTCGCTGTGTTTGGAGGAGGAGGAATGCTGCCTATGAACCCAAGAACACCATCCACACTGTCAAACATGGAGGTGGAAACATTATGCTTTGGGGGTGTTTTTCTGCTAAGGAGACAGGATAACTTCACCGCATCAAAGGGACGATGGACGGGCCGTTTACCATCAAATCTTGGGTGAGAACATCCTTCCCTTTGTTGCCAAGGCAACAAAGGAGTGGCTCAAGAAGAAACACATAAAGGTCCCGGAGTGGCTTAGCCAGTCTCCAGACCTTAATCCCATAAAAATCTGTGGAGTGATCTGAAGATTCGAGATGTCAAAAGTCAGCCTTGACGATCTGCAAAAAGGAGTGGGACAAAATCCCTCCGAAGATGTGTGCAAGCCTAGTGGAGAACTATAAGAAACATCTGACCTCTATGATTGCCACCAAGGGTTTTGCCACCAAATACTAAGTCATGTTTTGCAAAGGGGTCAAATATTTATTTCACTCATTGTAATGCAAATCAATGTAACTTTTTTGAAAGACGTTTTTCTGTATTTATTTTGTTGTAATTTTGTCTGTCGCTGTTCAAAAAAACCTACCATTAAAATGATAAATGATCATTTTTTGTCATTGGGCAAACATACAAAATCAACAGGGGATCAAATAATTTTTTCCCCCACTGTATTTCTAGCAATACATTCACTGACAATCTCTTCAGGTCTCTTAAAAATTTTATTCCTACAATAAAAAGTAAACATGTAATTCTTCCACTCGCTTCAAGAAGCATCCGCATGTTAAACCGTCTGGTGCTGACATGTAACATTTTGATTACATATGTTGCATTCTGCTTATGTGGCGTTCATAAAGTATTGATATCGATGAAATTAATTGCAATTAATACAAACAATTAGTATATTAGCAGCTCACACTTGTCCCCATCGTTAGCGTATTGAACATTTTTAGAATTTGCGCAAATGGTATTATAGTTTCAGTAAACAGTGTGTGAGTTTAATTAATAGGTCCTCAATGCCGAACACACATCATGCATAACGATCATACAGATAAAATGTAGAAATGTAGAGGATCGACATAATATATTTAATTTGTATATTGCTTGCGTTATATGTAGGCAGTAGCTGTAAGATAAATCCAACAGCTTACTACACAACTCTGCTCATCTCCCTGTATCTAGATATACTTCACAGATACTATTAATGCATGCAAAACCTTTAAAGTATATCTAGGGGTCTTCATATCAGGGACAAAAGATATACAGTACAGATGATAATGCATGCATAATCTGTAACTATTGCGCACTCAAATCCCATTATGTAATACGCTCACCGCCCACTGTTTAAATGTCAACATTGTGGATTCTTTCTGATTGCCAAGGACAATTCTGAATTATGTACACATTTCTTATTAATTGAAAAACAATACTGACCTAAGTAAAATAAAAATCACAGATCAATTAACAACAAAATTAACAGACCGATGGAAGGCTTAAAAGACTTGCCGTGAATAGAATATTACTCGATAGGATTCACAACTCTAACGATTGCCAACAGTAATTAACACTATTGTATAAAGAGGTGCAATCTTTTTATTATGTATACCATGTTCGACAAAAACTATCATAACAAAGAATTCAAACCCTGACCTCCAAAGGGTACTATTTCCTTTCCAGAGAATATGATATATAATTATAATCCAATCAGCTTCCACTCAACACAGAAGAATGTGCTGCAGCGTTCTGCTGGATTAAAGACATGCCATTCACACACCACGCTGCTCCGACCCCCCAAGCACACCCGGACACCCAGCCAAGAATCCCTTTGAACCCTGGCACCAAGTTTCACAGCAACAGCAAGGATCAAAGCATCTGTGTGTGTGTGTAGATCAGGTAAGGCATGATCACTAACTATGCAAAATGAGTCCTGACTTCTCGCTCTCTGGTGGCCTAGCTGCAAACACAAGAAACATTAGAGAAGTTCGTCACTTCAACCTTCTAGTGCAGCACGTACTGTATGGTATTACTGCCAGTTAACGTCTCCTTGTCATCAGCAGCCATCTTCATTCCGACATGTCCTTGTCCCTTATGTAAATCCCAAGCAACAGAGGGCCATGGTGAGGAGAACAGTTACTAGGGAGGGATCACAGTGGCAGCTTGGTGCTTTGGTCAACAGCCCATCACACGCTGTCTGAATCCTGGGGAAGTGTGGATCACTGCGCTTCTCTCTGTGGCAACGAGCCAGCTGGTGCCTCTCATTTTAGACTTCGAAAAGCACCATTGTCAAGAAACCACAAGTTAATCATCAAGCAGATAAAATCAGGCAGGATGACAGTCCAGGAGTAGGAGAAAAATTCATCAAATGGACTCCTTATCTACTTAAAAACCGAAGCTAAGTTGAATGTCCAGTGAGGAGAGACTGTTGCTGTTAGTGGATGAAGGCATGGAAGGTGATGCCAAATGTTATGCTAGTGCAGCGTTAGGTTTGCAGTGTTCAAAAACAAACCCTTACACTGTGCCAGTAGCAGCCTTGTCCATGCTGTGCTGTCTACAGGTCATCCGGAAAGTATTCACAGCGCTTCACTTTCCCTGTGCTGTCAACAGTTCATCCGGAAAGTATTCACACCGCTAAACTTTCCACATTTTGTTGTTTCACCCTTATTATGAAATGGATTATATTCATTATTTCCCTCAAACAATACCCCATAATGACAATGTAAAAGAAGTGTGTTTGAAATCTTAGCAAATGTATTAAAAATAAAAAACAAAAAAGCACATGTACATCACAGCCTCTGCTCTTACAAGCACTTACAATTACTGCCTCAAGTCTTTTTAGTATGATGCTACCAGCTTGGCACACCTATTTGTGGGCATTTTCTCCCATTCTTCATTGCAGGACCTTCCAGGCTCCATTAGGTTTGATGGGGATCGTCGGTGCACAGCCATTTTCAGATCTTTCCAGAGATGTTTAATCGGGTTCATGTCTGGGCTCTGACTGGGCCAATCAAGGACATTCACAGAGTTAGCCACTCCTTTGTTATCTTGGCTGTGTGCTTAGGGATGTTGTCCTGTTGGAAGATGAACCTTCACTCAGTCGTAGGTCCAGAGCAGTCTGGAGCAGATTTTCAGCAAGGATGTCTCTGTACATTGATGCATTCAACTTTCCCTCAATCCTGACTAGTCTCCCAGTTCCTGCCGCTGAAAAACAGGCCCACAGCATGATGCTGTCACCACCATGCTTCACTGTAGGGATGATATTGCCCAGGTGATGAGCGGTGCCTGGTTTCCTCCAGACATGACGCTTGCCATTCAGGCAATAGAGTTTATTCTTTGTTCCACCAGACCAGAGAATTTTGTTTCTCACGGTCTGGGAGTCCTTCAGGTGCCTTTAGGCAAAATTCAGGCGGCCTATAATGTGCCTTTTACTAAGGAGTGGCTTCCGTCTGGCCACTCTACCATACAGGTCTGATTAATGGAATGTTGCAGAGATGGTTGTTCTTCTGGAAGGTTCTCTTCTCTCCACAGAGAAATTCTGGAGCTCTGTCTAAGTGACAGAATGTTTTCACCTGAACTCTACACAGTGCACCGTTAAATAAGGCAGTCACGATTATGAAATTTTGCTGACAATTGTGAAACAAATAATTGCGATTAACAATGTAAATGTCTATGTTTTAATTTTAGGCAAATATCATTACCTACATGCACAGGCAATGCTCTTCTTCGCACCATTTTGTATTGAACAGCTGCATTTGTGACAAGAACACACAATACTGTTAACATGTGCCATCAGGTTCGGTTATGTTTATATTTAGACATTGAAAGCACTTTATTAAGCCAGCCACAATAGCCTTAAACCACAGTAGTGTGTTTAAAAAAAAAAAAGTTGCCTTTCTTCCTAACTATAAGCCCTCCAGTAATTAAAAAAATAGAACAACCTTTGGAAACATTTCTTTTAAAACAATATTACACAAAATTATATTAGAATTTATTTTAGAATAATTATTAGATTTACATTACTTTAATGGCTTTTATTTTGAAGATGAAATTAGATGCAGCTAAATATCCACTGTTCCGGCTAACGGTTCTTATGCTGGATTCACAACAGGCACGGAAACAAAAAAATCACCATACAGCACCGTCACGCAGACACACTTGTACATCGCAATCAACATCGTAATCAATCTTCCGCATCTTTAAGATGGAGGACAATGTTGCATACCTCTGTCCTCCTCCAGCAAGGCAACTGGCAGGAGCTTTTTCAGTTTAGTATTCATTGACAATAGTTTGTGTGACAAAATCTATCTACTGAGCTGTGAAAGCTTTTCTTGCAATCCCATAAACCCAAAGGTAAAAGTGACATATTAGCTCTTCCTCTGTGGTACAATCCCATAAACCCATAGGTAAAAGTGACATATTAGCTCTTCCTCTGTAGTAAATCAAGTTCCAGTTCTCGTGCCGTACGGCAAAGCACCGCACAAGTTGGACAATTTCAACTCTTGCAACAGTTTTTGCCACATTTTGCCGGATCCAGTAGAACTGTCGCAGCGGTGTGCGTTGAATGCTTGAATTCTTTTAGAAAGGTGATATGAAATCGGCAAAAAACAAAACTACTGTATGCTTCCATGCAAACATTTAAGCAAATGATCGAATTTAGCTATTATTTACTGTAAATGATCGAATTTAGCTATTATTTACTGTAAATGATCGAATTTAGCTATTATTTACTGTAAATGATCGAATTTAGCTATTATTTACTGTAAAAAAACGGTTTTAAACTGACTTGAGATTACTTTTCATTGGTTGATCAAGTGTTTATGCAATAAAAATGACATGACACGTCAACTGTTTGGTAGGATAGCATCGCACAACAATTCTAAACCAATTTAAACACCATGAAAGCAGTATACGTCTATCTACACAACTTTCTCTGAGGCTGTCAAAATCAATGATTTCCCAGTAGGGGAGAAAAACCTCCAGTGGTAAAAATAACAAATTTTGACAGATATTTATGATGGGAACAATCCAAATAATTAATAATAATCAAAAAAATCGCAATTAGGCGATAATGTTATAACTGCAACAGCCCTACCATTAAAATGTAATAATTTAATTTATACTTGAATTGACCACAAGGTCCAAGGCAGGGCCGGCCCTAGGCATAAGCGAACTAAGCGGTGACTCCGTGTGGCTAATTCTGCTTAGGGGCCCCAAAAGGCTTGGTCCGGCGCTGGTCCAAGGGAAGGGTCCCTCTGGGTTATCCATGACAGAGAATAATGTGCATGTTTGGCCTGTAGTTGTTTGGCCTATGCAGACAATCGTTTCCATAGGGACTTACAGGAGATATTAATAATAATAATGCAATTAACTTATATAGCACTTTTCTTCCAAGGAACCCAAAGCGCTTTACACAGTGAGTGGGAAAGCCCACCTCATCCACCACCAATGTGTAGCACCCACTTGGGTGATGCACGGCAGCCATTTGGCGCCAGAACGCTCACCACACATCAGCTATCAGGTGGAGAGGTGAGTAGTTATATATGCCAATTAGGAAGGAGGGGGATTATTAGGTGGCCATGATTGAAGTGAGAGGCCTGGTTGGGAATTTGGCCATGACACCGGGGTTAACACCCCTACTCTTACGATAAGTACCATGGGATTTGTAATGACCACAGAGAGTCAGGACACCCGTTTAACGTCCCATATGAAAGACTGCACCCTATGCAGGACGCAGATGTCCCCATCACTGTTCTGGGGCATTGGGAAAGATTTTTAGACCAGAGGGAAGAGTGCCCCCTACTGGCCCTCCAACACCACTTCCAGCAGCACTGGTCTCCAATCCAAGGACTAACCAGGCCCGACCCTGCTTAGCTTTAGAAGCAAACTAGCAGGGCAATACAGGGCTCTATGCTGCTGGCACAAATAGATCGCTTCCAAGATAGCTTAGAAGGGTTGTGCTTGCTCAAGGGCACAACTACAGATGAGCACCTTGTTGGTTTAGGGTTTTTAACCAGTGGCTTCTCTTGTTACTGGCCAAAACCAGGCCACCTTCCGAGAACATCTGGAGGTTCACATACTAGAGATGAACCAATATATCTGCACAGTGTTGTTCGTCATGCGATTCAGATTCCTTAGCTTCACATAAGACTAAGATAGGACTAAGACACGACTAAGACACGACTAAGACACGACTAAGACACGACTAAGACACGACTAAGACACGACTAAGACACGACTAAGACACGACTAAGACACGACTAAGACACGACTAAGACACGACTAAGACACGACTAAGACACTACTAAGACACGACTAAGACACTACTAAGACACGACTAAGACACGACTAAGACACGACTAAGACACGACTAAGATACCTGTCATCATGGACATTGAAGTTAATGTCATTCCTTATAACTGCAGACGAACATAGCGTTAAGAACTTACACAGACAAGACATGCATCAAAGAAGAATGTTAGCCCATGTGTTTCCCAGTTATCTCCGTATAGGCCACTACAAAAGGGATATCATTAGCCGATTGCTAGGCTACCTTCATCGCCCAAAATGGAAATGTTGGGATTTGAACCCAAGCCTCTTGAGAGACAAGCCTTAATCCAACTCTACACCACATGCCACCAACATCAGCAAAAGATTGTCTACTTCATCAGGCAGATCTGATCTAAATACACACATTTCTGCCTCACCCTAATAAACTCACCACGTCGTAGCCAGAAGGTGCCCTGTTTCTCGAGGCCACCACACCCACACCTGTAATAGGGTCCATGGGCATCTCCGGAAGAGCCTCTGAAAGTTCCCGAACCTCAGGCATCATGGGAGAGTTCTGGGAGGAAGAAACATAGAAAAGTTTCACTTCAACTGAAGGCAGCACTATTCTTTGTTTACCTTTTACTTGGTCTTGTGACCAGTCAGACTCAAAAAGATCTAAAGTAATAGTTTTCAAAGCATTGCACAACATTATTTTAGAAGTTGGAAAGCTAAATTCTGTCCACAGAGAATGCTAATATAACAATGCAGATCAATGCATTTTCTAAAAATAAATACTAAACTGCAAAAGAGTTTCAAACCAGGGGAAACAGCCATAACTACTACAATTCAATGTATCTTCGCTCTCAAAACGTCATCCTGACAAACGTCTCATCACGTCCTTCAGCCCAGCTGCACCCCTCCTTGGAGTAGAGCGTACACACCACAGGCTCATTCCTGCACCATGACTTCACACAACAACACTCGAAGACCCAAAACAAGCACAGAACAATAAATCTGCTGTTTCAAAAAGCCACAAATACACCCCTTAGTCAAACAGCACCTGAGCAACATCTGAGAGGCTCCCGTCTTGCAGGGTTAGACAACAACTCAGTGCGTGGCAGGAAGAAGGATCTAGTTTTGAGATTGTCAACAGATTTTTGAGTTATATACAGAAGGGCTGCGGCCTGAGAGTCACTGCATATGTACAAACACCCCACAATACCCAGACAAGACAGAGAGTATCTCTGATCTCTAAAGGAAAGCCAATGTGATTGTTTTGTCTACTACCATTTGATCAAAGTTAGCCAAAAGTTTATTGGAGACCATGATCATAGCATGTTAAACATATGCTGGTTCCTATAGTCTGAAGGCACATTCACTTTACATTTACATAAAGGAAAACTCCAGACCCCTAAACAGCTCAAAATCATTGTGCCGGTCATGTTTCCGACACGACAGTCACTAAAAACACCTCAGCACGTTCTGTAATCCGCCACCACAGTGTCCAGAAATTCACAGGAACGTCATCGCAACATTTTCTAGACTACAAATAGATTCAGGGGAGGTGTTTTGTTAATTTCCTGATCTTTATTTGTCCCATTTCATTCTCTAATCGACTCGTTAAAAAGATTGACTTGATTCAAAACGAACAGTTTATAGTTTCAAAAATGTTGTGGTGACATCACTGTAGGAATTTCCGAACACCTTTGGTGGCCGAACATAAAGACACAGCCAGTGCCATGTAGGATTTCATCAGATCAGACAACTCTGGACACATCCTAGGCAACAAGGCTTGTTGCTTGGAATGTCCTTGGTTACGCTGAGCCCTGGACAAAAATTAAACCCCCCAAAAAAAGAATGAGTTCTGTCTCCCTCATTCACAGGTGTCAAACCGGTTCCACAGAGGGCCTAGTGTATGCTGGTTTTTGGACTTTCCCTTTAATTAGTGCCCAATTTAGACCTAGACTGCCAGGTGAAGGGAGATGCTAAACAATTAGTGACCTAATCACTCAGTCAGGTACAACAGGAGATTATACTAGGCCCTCATTGGAACCAGTTAACAGAGACGAAGGCCAGTTGGCCCAGCACTGAGACGCAGGCCAGTTGGCCCAGCACTGAGACGCAGGCCAGTTGGCCCAGCACTGAGACAGCAGGCCAGTTGGCCCAGCACTGAGACAGCAGGCCAGTTGGCCCAGCACTGAGACAGCAGGCCAGTTG
>JACXGM010023994.1:0-15926 GCA_016801145.1 Umbra pygmaea
ACCAATGCGTTAATCAGACCGGATGTTGTGTCTAGCTAACACTTGCTAGCTTTTCAAAACGGTGATAAATTTGGTATAGCTAACACTTATAGTTACTGACCTGCTAATTCAATGTCTTTCGAATTCGTCTTCCAAGCATATTGTTTTTGATTGATGTCTCTGTAGACATCTGCTGTTATATAAAAAATGGCAGGATACCCGGCTACCGCCCCTATAAGTTTCTCCTCCAATTTTACATGCGCTGTGAAACACTAGACTATGCGTAAATGAGGCAAAGGGCTATGCATCAAAACTATGCATATGCAAGGCAACTAGCGGATTCGGTGTGATTTGGGCATTAGCTAGACACAACATCCGGTTTGATTAACGCATTGGTTTTAGCGCACAAGTAGGAAAAATCCAATGCATGCAACACCCCGAACGCACCGCAGCCGCAATCCAACGCATTCCGCTATGCGTCTTTGCATCACTGGTGGACTCCTTCATTGGAAATGACTGGACTTCCGTTGTTACGCATAGGCAATGACGGATTCTGTGTGATTTGGGCATAAAACTCTGCTCACCTGCCGGAAGACCGCTCATTCGCAAACAGTCCCGCTGGTGGACCGCCCTTTAAACAATGAGCAAAAAGCTAGCGGACCGTCAGCTGTAACCGCTGGTGGTCCGCCAGCTCCATGTTTGCTGGGTATATTACACATAGTAATTAATTACACTGTATCTTAAAACTTTCGGTGTCGACAAGTATTATAGCCTACTCCATCATATAGTGGGGAGTTGGAAAAAAAACTTACGGTGCTCTGTCATCTGCATTTGCTTCCGGGTGGCGCCTCTTCTGGGGCCGATTGCACAAACTGGACGTAAAAACGTTGGGCTTAAATCCTAGGTCGGGCGTAGCTACGTCCGAGGTTGTGTCTGGAATTTTCATCTGTTGAACCCAATAACTGCTAGGCAGTGTTATTTCCTTAATTAATCTAACTAGATAAAATGGACAAAGACAGTTTTAAACGTTCCAACGTTGCCCCCTGGCAACCGTTTCGCCTCATAACCCACAGATTGTAAAAGAAAAGAGAAGCTACCATTAATATCCTACTTGCATTTTATTGATTTGTATGGTTAAAAATATATTATTTTCAAGTAATTGATCCCTAAATTCGATGTGCCTGAAAGAGCATTAAAATAATAAATCCCGTTTACGAATACAAAGCCAAAGAATGCGTGCATGTGCTGTGCACTACGGCATGACAAGTGGACTTATAATAGACAAAGCAATTTGCATCGTCCAAACTTGAGAAAGATAACAGAAAATATATTCACCATTTAGCATGAGGAATGGCAGTGAAGTGTCAGTCTTAACAAGCATTACTATTCAATACTGTTGTGATGGAAAACATATTGTTTTACGTTTTAAGATAGATCGAACAGCTGAAAGTGACTGATCAAGATTTGTTTGTGACGTACAGTAACGTTACTTCAGTTTTGACAAAAAACACTTTGGCTATTTCCAGGCATTTAATTGATAGTTAAAGGTAATAGGTTAGCCTTTGACTTTTACTAATCTAAAACACTTGTTCAAACCTGATAATTGCCCACTCAATCAGCTGTTAATTCATAGCTAGTTATTAGTACGATTTGTGGTCGCTGCAAACGTAAACAATGTGCATTTTCGATTGTACAAAACAGTCTTTCTCCAAAGAAATTACAGCTAAATCTTAATGCAATCAGTCAGAAAAACAGGACATTTTAAATAATTTACCCTGCGCCGACCAGGCGTACCTCATTGAGCGCTTAAGTCCAGCTGGTGCAACAGGTATAAATATATGTGTCCGACGTAAAGGGCATTTTAGGTCTGACATACAGTTACGAGTACGACCTATATACGTCCAGTTGGTGCAACCGTCAGGTGCTGGTGCATTGCCGTGATGTTAGAATGGAAGGCCATCTCCATTTTGCAAAGACAACATTTCACAGAAGTGTTTCGTTTTAAATTAAAGAATTCCCATACTTTAGAGGAACGAGTGTGCCACACTTCTGAAAGTCTGTGGAGCCACTCGTTTTGCATTACTCTCCGGCACTACTGTCTTTGTTTTGGGTCTGAAGAATCGATGCGCATATTTTGTCCCAGCCCTAGTACTGGGAAGGCTAGTTACAACAGAGTGCAATACATAAAATGGAACTGACAGCATTTTTGTCTGTTTCAAATCAGCAAAGTAGTTAAAAATGCTGTAATTGTGAAATGAGTCAATATAATCAAATGTATGGAATGGTAATCTAATTTTAATACCAATTTTCAAATTGAGTGGATGCATTTTTAATGATTCATTATATTTGACCTTTTTAGTCTATCAGTTAATGCAGTGGATGCTGTCTCATTCTGCTGGACCCGATCATGGAGAGCAAGACAGATACAAGGCCAGGTTTGTGCAGCAGTGTTTCCATTGCGTTCATATTAACTTGGCGCTGCGCCACGGTGAAAATACTAATGCTACTGTTTGCCAAGAATAAAAAAAGAAAAATCTAAAGATTCATTATTATGACTTTTAGTAAAAATGAAATTAGTGTTAACCGGGGGGAAACTTGCACCGGCCCTGAGTCCAACCAGTAGACTTATTTTACACCATAGCTGGTCCAACCAATAGACCTAGATTACACTCTACCTGGTCCAACCAGTATACTTCAATTACACCGTACCTGGTTCAACCAGTATACTTAAATCACACTTTACCTGGTCCAACCAGTAACCTTATCTCACAATGTTACAGGTCCGACCAGTAGGCTTACATCAGACTGTACCTGGTCCATCCAGTAGACTTACATTACACCGTATCTGGTTCAACTAATAGATGTACATCACATCGTTCCTGGTCAAACCAGTAGACATATGTCACAATGTACCTGGTCCAACCAGTAGACTTGTCACAATGTACCTTGTCCAACCAGTTGGCTTAAATCACATCATACCTTGTCCATCCAGTAGACTTACATCACACCATACCTGGTCCAACCAGTAAGCTTACATCATACTGCACCTGGTCACTGGATATGAAAGCGGAGAAATTGCTTTAAGATAAAAAACATGTTTCCAGAGTCTTCAAAGTGTGATTGAAAGTTGCCTTGATTGGCACAGTTGAATTGATGCATCACCTTACAAACACCATTCTGGCCACCCAGAACTGTTTCTCTTATAACACAAACATCATCAAGGCAGATAAGCACCAAGCCAAGGTAAATATGGATGTTGTATTACTGTAGCCTGTAGGAGATTCTGTTATGAGCCAACAACTGTACTGAGAATGTTGCACAACACTGTCGTCCAGACTAGAAGACATTTCTTTCTTAGATGATGAATATAAAGTCAGCAAACCATTGACCCTGTCTGGAGTTCAATTTGTTGTGTAACGTTATCCAGACAACAATGATTTGTAATCTTTGAACAGTAAACTGATAGTAATGGTGCAATATTATTTGTGTGGTATTATCGTGGTCAAAGGAGGACCCTGCATTGACGTCATTCATCTGAAAATATTATGATTTTAACTACAGATTAGGTGTTTTTGTTAGATATGCAATGCTCTCTCATGTCTTTTGGTGGTATAAATCCAAGAGCAATCATATTGTAAACCAGGGTTCCCCAATCCTCTCCTCAGGTCCCCCCCAGGCATTAAATGTTTTTGTTTTAACCCAAAAATATCCCACCTAAATCAATTTCTCAACTACACATTAAGCCTCTGATTAATTGAATCAGGTGTGCCATTTCATTGTTAAAACAAAAATGTGATGTTTCAAAGTAAAACCCTGTTGTAGACAACTAGATCTGTTCTCAGTGTATTGGTCTCGATTTAAGTTCATACACTCGGCTACCATAGAAAAGAGGGATAGGAATTCCTGTGTGCATTTCAACTGAAAAGCACTCTCTGTCTGGTTCAGTGCAATGCATTTGAATCTAAGGACAATCGGGGCTCTCAGGATTCTAAGCAGATATGCATCTTCAGGCCCTGGCCACGGTACAAGGCCTCGTTTCCATAGAAACTACTGTCTCAGAATCAGCTGTGGCTGTTAGTGTGTGTGAGCTTCCCCCGTTGCCTCTAATGGCACTGCTCCGCAATCACACAGGCTCTGGTGGGGGTTAACAGAGTGCCATGCTGAGACACAACCCTACAAGCACATGGCGCTGAAACATGTTGAAAACGTGTTGAGAAGACATTAAAATCACTTATTTTGCTCTGTGGGAGAGTTAATCTGTCACAACATAAGCTCTCTCCTGTGTATATGTGTGCATGCATGTTTGTGTGGTATTTAAAGCTGTAATAATGCTTGAATTACTGTGTCAATTCTCTAAAACACACATGAAAAGTATTTGGATTCACAATTGAAAAGAAGCCCTTGGGCTGGACCCTATTTTCATTGAAGCTCCCGACAGTCAGGCATACTCTTTGGTTTTACCAGGGTGATTGAAGATGTAATGCTTTCATCATCATGGGTAACGTCCCAGCGATTGATAACATGACCCCTACATTCATTTCTGGTGGATCAAACAACTGTCTCATGCTCATCACTGATCAAGTTAATTCATAAAAAGATTGGACTTTAATCGAGCAGAATGGAATGCACGTCTACTGTCAGTTCAGCCTTGGGGCCTTGCTTGCACCAAACATGTTTTTGTAGTGGAGAACAGAGCACTAATAATGCCTACTATGGAAATCATGGGCCTGTGAGTAGTAGAGGCTCCCAAGGTTCCATAAACGATTCACATTTCAGATTGGGCATTGTACATTTTATAAGCAATGGCCTACTTGCTATAGGCTCGATTTTTGTCGTCTTCAGTGCACATAAAGGTTTTAGTTTATGAAGGCTCATAAAAACTCCAGACAGACATACAGACAGAAAGACAGAAAGATAGAACAACAGAACAACAGAACAACAGAACAAAAGAAAGACAGAAACCGAAATACAGAAAGGCAGAACATTATTGCCTGTATATCCATGACATTTAACAGTCATGCTTCTTATAAATAAACCAAGCCTAAACCATGACATTCAGAGTTCAATAGATTCCTATAGTTAAGCCATCAGAGAAAGAAGGCATGCAACTTACCTAACATTCTCATGATTAATGAGCCTTCACATCTGAAAAATCCCACAGAAAGAAAATAACCTAGATTAAAGACTGCTCAAATTAACATTTTGATTTTGTTTTCTCCAAAAGGGATTCCCCTGTCTTGGTAATTAACAAGTCCTGTGTCTTTGCCAACTTTCTGAATAATCAACCACACAATTAAAAGTGGTTAAGCCAGGGGATTTTCACAGCTGCACACACAACTAAAAGTCAACGTGACAGACAGGTGTCTAGGATATTCATGTTAAAGTCAACATGACAGAGAGGTGTCTAGGATATTCTTATTAAAAGAGAACCAACCTTGTGGAAGAGAGTTGAATTACAGCAACAGCACATTCAAACTTGGCTAGTTTACTTTCACTTTCGGTTGACAATGTTTTGGATATATATTAATGTTAATATATATATATATATCCCAAAACATCAATATTATATATGTATATATATATATATATATATATATATATATATATATATATATATATATATATATATAGCGGCGATGCCGGAATATCAGTGCCAGGTCATCAGTAGAGTCACATCAGGCCCTGGGCAGCGCGCACCGGGAGAAGCACCCAGAAGACAGAAAAAAAACAGGAAAATCACCATATTAAGACAAATATGGGAAAGAGAAGGAATCATGTGCACACACCAGGCCCCAACAATTACATTCACACACCTGTCCCTAATAGACTGATGAGACAATAATCTACTTAGGGAAGAGTGAGAGGTAAGTGGGTTGGTTCCGTGGCTAAAGTACTATTCCAATTGATCAGCTGGTTGGGTATTCCAAAGGACATCATTACTGACCAGGCAACCCCCTTCATGTCCACATTAATGCAGGACCTGTGCCACCTCCTCCAAGTGCATCATTTACGAACATTGTGTACCATCCCCAAATGGACAGTTTAGTGGAATGCTTTAACCCGACGCTGAAACGAATACTGCGCCAACTGACCACGATGGATGGATAGATTTGGGATCTCTCTAATTGGGATGTGCTCTTTGCGTTTAGGGAGATACCGCAGGCCTCCACCGGGTTCATGCCATTTGAGCTTCTGTATGGGAGAATGCCATGGGGGCTCCTCAACGTGGCAAAAGAGGCATGGGAAGAACAGCCCTCCACACACTCCACCATCTTAAAACACATTCAGGACATGCATAATCGAATGGACCAAGTCTTGCCAATAGTACAACAGCACATGTAAGAGGCACAATGTCCCCAAAAACTAACATTTAACCAGCAGGCACTGGTCAGTACATTCCATCCTTGGGATCGGATGCTGGTGTTAGTGCCCACGGCAGCTTGTAAATTTTTTACCCCTTGGCAAGTGCCCTATGAGATCGCAGAATGCGTTGGCCAGGTACACCATCAGATGAAACAGCTGGGGCTCTGGCAAGAGGAATGCATTTATCATATAAACCTGCTGAAATGTTGGGAGAAGCCAGCCCCACCCATCAGTGCACTGACCAGCGTCGACCCCGTGGAGGTCGACCTAGGTGAAAATCTGACTCCATGGCAATGACAAGAACTAAGCCAGTTGCAGAGACATGTATCCTTACCACCAGGTTCATACCCATGTCCTGCAATATCAGATCCACACCAACCCCAGGGCCATCATCCACCTATGGCCCTATCGTATACTGGAAGTGAGGCTGAAGTGGCAAAAATGCGGGCCATGGACGCCCGTGGTTCAATCCAATAGTCGTAGTTCCTCCGGTTTTGTAACGACTTCCGCCAGCTCAATTTGGTCCAAATATATCTCCATGCTTGAGCTCACAATGGGGAACTGGCAGGAGTCCCTCGACCCTGAGGCAGAAGACAACGTTCAGCACTCTGAGTGTACACTGGCAGTATCGATTCCTGCCCTTTGGTTTGCGCGGGGCCCCGGTCACCTTCCAATATCTAATGGATTTGAACCTACTGGAAATACGCTGCAGCCTATCAGGATGATGTTGTGGTCCAAGCAGAGTGCTGGGAAGGCCACTTTGACCATCTCAGAAATGTTCTGGGGGTGTTTCTTCAGGCCGGACTCAGAGTTAATCCATGGAAATGCTATTTGGGGCTGTCCGAAGCCAAGTACCAGGGGTACCACATTGGTCAGGGGCTAGTCAAGTCTCAACTTCAGAAGGTGGATGCAGTACGCAGATTCCCCAGTCCCTGCACCAAGACCCAGGTATAAGCCTTTTTAGGTCTGGCAGCTAATACCGGCAGTTTGTGCCTAACTTCTCTGTCTTAGCTGTGCCCCTAACAGACGCCACAAAGAAACTAGTTCCGGAAAATTACAAGCAACACAGGGCTATATATATATGGTCTGAGATTATAATACAACTTTGAACTCCAGTCTGCACAGAAAAGGTTATAACATTGTAAACTATCACCCACAAGCACTAAAGGAAATAAATAATTGCATGAACTTTCTAGAATTGGTGGATACAGTGAACCCTCGCTATATCGGGGTTCACCTTTCACGGTCTCGCTGCTTCATGGATTTGTAGGATGCAGCGGCTCAGTCAGAAGAGCAGTGAAATACACGTGAGTCACTATTTGTCCTACTGTACTTTGTATTTTTTTTCATAATCATTTCTCTCCCGTTCTAATCCAATGACTCTGGTTGCGGTGGGGTGGTGCTGATCTCCGCAATTTGAAGCCTTCAGTTCGTATTGATGATTAAAATTATATTTTTACAGTACAGAAGTTATTTGTAAAAAAAACGTTTATACAGTACATTTATTTGTTAAACAAATGCTTGGGCCTGTAAAAAGGTGTTGTTCTTTGGTTTCAATGTATTATGGAGTATTTCATTGTATAATAACTGTAAAATAAATACAGGTTACTACTTCACGGATTTCGCCTATCACGGGTTCGTTTTGGAACGTAACCCCCGCGAAACCGAGGGTTCACTGTATATATAAATATCCTAGAATGAATAATTTATATTAGAATTTTAGAACATAACATGTACAGCTGATCCACTTATTGTGTGGGATGCCTTTAAATGTGTCTTTAGAGGCCATGTAATTCAGGACTCTTCCTGGAAAAAAAGGCAATTCATATTGAAAGAGGCAATACTATCCAAAGAAATGGCGGAAATAATAGGTCAGATAAATAACAGTAACAGCTATAATAAAGAGTTTGGAGGATTAACAATAAGAAATGGAGGAGAAAAATGCACATCCTTTTTTTAATCTTCAACATAGGAATGCCACCAAGAAGAATGTACTGAAACTAGTCACTTATGAAGGATCCACTTATGACTCGCCAAATGAGATTCTGGAACAGGAAGTATAGTACTTCAAACAGATGTTTTCATTTCAGTCTTCTCCATTACCTTTAACAGATTTTATTTGTATGAGCTTAGTCCATGATAATAAAAAATAAGCAGGATGGCATGGTTCCCATTATGGGAGCCAGACATAGGTGTGTGTTGTTTTGATTTCTCCCTCACGTGTTCTTTTAATTTCAGTTTCACGCAATTCTGTTGTACAATCGTTGTTGTTAATTAATCATGGAAATCCTGTCCTTGTTCGTCTCACTCAAATGTTGTGGACCGAAATGTTTTTTATTCTGTTATGACGTCTACAATGAGTAGAGGTACTGTATGTCTTTTTCAAGTGATATTTTTGCTGGTTATTCCAATAAACGTAAATTGAAAACGTGCATATGTCACAGAAAATTTCCAGTGTACATTAACAGCGAATGAGAATGGATATTATGAATGTTTTCACTTTCTTTTTACATGCAAAAGGTGTGCCAGGATTCAGAATGCACATAATGTCAGGACCCCGCCCCCTTGAACCTGTTTCCCTTTTCCTTGTGTCTCTATCCCCTGATCCTGGTTCCCTTGTGTGTGCGTTTGGTCTGTCTCTATGTTTGTTTGTCTTCATCCTGTTCCCGAGCACCAGTTCCTGTATTCCCTGCACTCCTGAAGGCACCATTCCAATCACCGCTGATCCTGAGCACCTGTTCCCTCTGCCGCACCTGGGGCTGATTGCCTCACTTTATTAGGGAGGTGTTGGCAAGCAGTCCCTGCCGGATTATTGTACTGCCAAGTGCGTTCTCAGTGCAATTCTAGTCTTATATTTTCTAGTCATTCTAGTCAGTTCTGAGTTCCTGTATTCTAAGTTTTGTAGTCTGTTATGCCTGGTTACTCATCCTGCTATTTTCATTTTCACTCCAGGACCAATTCATTTGTCCACCCATACACTCTACCTGCTTACCCCTCTGCTGTGGGTTTCCTGAACCACCTGTCTGCTGTCTCATCCCAAGCTTCAGTGTCTACCCGTCATCACCGAAGCCATCACTTCACAACTGTTCTGTCTCTCTCCCCGGATCATTTCTACACTTCCCATACTGTTCTTTTACCAACCATCAACTAATCAAATTGTAAAAATGAATGTCAATATCTTTATTTCCTTACTGGTGTCCATCTCTGCCTCTGGGTTCTCCCCTGTTCCGAGCTCTGATCGTGACACATAATTCTGCCACCAAACAGATGTTCTAAACTTTACCCTAGACTCAATGTTTCTGGTTCAGGCCTTCTCAATGTACTCTTCATTTGTCTCCATAAATTACAGTAGCATTACTAGGAGTAACATTTCAATGGTTATTGGCTGATAGGAGTTTTAGATTGTATGTAACTCATATTAATTTATTTTATCTGTATTCAACAAGTTGAATTTTGTTATATATTCCAACATTCAGATGAAATTGGTTTTACATAGAAACATTCACAATTTCAATAGAAATAAACTATGATTACATTTGTCAATTGGATCATGCCCAGAGACATTACTTAACCACAGAAGTCTGCACCCGACAGGATCAGGCAATCACTATCTAGGGGCAGCAAGGTGGCCTAGTTGGTTAGGGAATTTGATTGGGGTCCATTGGGACCCTGGTTCAAATCGCCCTGACTGCCAAGGTGAAACGTCTATCATTCTGTCTTTGAGCAAAAAAAAGAGAAAGATGTTGAGAGATATTTGGCATATGGTGATCAGGATATGGGATTGAAGAGAAGTAATGCTAAAATTGAGATTGTCCCTGAAACGGACCCCGAGCCTGCAGCAAAGGTAAAACAACTGTGATGAGATTCCAAACAATGCCCTTGCTAGTGTAAGGTATGGCATAGTGCTGAGGCCAAATGTAGCTACAGTAACCACAGCCCTGATTGATATAACAATCATCACAGAAGACAACAGGAGAAGTTGATGAGTGCTGGGTGAAGAGTTTGAGGAGAGATTCAGGGAGGAGGGGGGATCTCCTACATCCTCTTTGATGGGAGGATTGACCTGACTAATGTGATGATGGAAGCTGAGGGCAGTGACCAATCTTTACATGCAAAGATCAAGAAACAACAATATAGTGTTGCTAGTGAGCCTGGCAGTAACTATCTGTTCCACTTTACCCCAGAAGAAAGCAACTAAGCAGGAGCAACATGCTGAGCAGATTGCTAAGGTCCTGTTTGTCTGGCTAAAAGAGAAGGATTTTGACCTTGTAGGCCATTGGAGGAGACTCAACAAATATCAACACTGGTATGAATGCTGGGATAATGAGGAAGCTGAAGCTGCACATCGGGGGAAACTGGTCTGGTTGGTGTGCAACCTGCACACTGGTGAACTACCCGCCATCTCATTATTGACCTTGGTGGCCCTACTCGATCAGACAAGTTTTTCTGGGACAATTGGAAAGCTCCTTGATTCTGCCATAGACATGGATATTAATCCAAACTTCACCCAGATCTCTGTTGGCCCTCAAAAGTTGCCGGACAAGGTCATTCAAGAACTCTCAACTGTTTAACACTATAGCTATAAGATTGACTGTGTAGTCAAGGATGAATTGCTTCCTGCCAAGTTGGCTCTGTTGGAGATTGGACCAGTGAACCACAGCTGTTGGCTCACCACAGAAAACAGACGTCTCAGGCTCTGGATGTCAAAGTACATGCTTAAAGGAAAGAACTTAAAGAATCTGCAATTATTTGTCAAATTCATCATAGGCATGTACTATCCATGTTGATTCAATGTGAAGGTAAAGCGCTACTGGATTGAAAGTCCTAGGCACATCCTGTTTCAGATGGACTACCTCAAGTCTGAGAGGAAGGAAGTGTTGGACCTTATGATCTCAACAGTGAGATGATCTGCTTGGTATTCCCACAGTGAAGCCATACTCCAAACTCTGCTGTGTTGAGAATCAGAAGGAGAGGATTTAGGGACTGGAGATAATCCTGGCCATCAGGAGAGAGGGGGAACCAGAGGCTCAGCTAGGGGACTCCTCTGTCAGAAACAGAAGGACACCTGACATCAATTGTGCTGCTTCCAGCATTGGTGACTTGACCAGCTGGTCAGAAGTTGTGTCCGAGCCACCTCTCACCCCTCCGAGGTGAAAAACCTCAACAACACCCCCATGAAGGTGCTCAACTGGCCTTGCCATTCGGAAAATATTGAGAGCATTGTTAAATGGTGACTAAGGCATCTGCTAACTACTTTTCACAAAGAGAGATTGAGGGATCAGGGTCAGGAGACCAGCAGGAGGCTTATGTCCAAGAACAAATCAAAGAAGACTTGTGCAACCTAACAAAGTTCAGGAAGTCAGGAGATTATTCCTTGTAATTGTATCCAGTCATATTCATGCAGTTCACTAGTTAATAAATATATCAATTTGATTTGGCTCTGTAAATATAAATTATTTCCTTTATATCTGTTAATATATTACAAAAGTGTTCAAAAGAGTAAAATTGGCAATTTTGACATACAAAAATCATGTTTGTTAGTGTCATCCTATCCAAAAAATAAACTTATATTTGAATTCCGATGAAAAAATACATTATCTAGACACCCCTCATGTTAGGATTTCCTTCAAATTCATGATTGCACCTGAGTATGGTCCGCCCTACCAGTACATGCCTGTCTCTGGTGAGCACATACCACCCCTCCTCTGGTCATCCTGGTATCAGCTGCACGATTAGCTGCTTGGCTGGCAGGTACTGGTGGCTAACCTTAGCTAAGGACGTGTAGGAGGATTAAAGCACTGAGACACCTTCCTGCAGGGAAATGAATGCCTCTTCTGGTTCCGCAATGGCCTTGGTCACACCTCTCTATAGATTTCCTTACGGAACTCCCTCCCTCTGAGGGTCAATCTGTGATCCTGGCTGTTGGAGACCGGTTCTCCAAGGTCCGTCTCCTAACCCGTATCCCAACCCTTTTCCATCGTGTCTTCTGGCATCATGGCTGCCCGTGGGCTCCAGTGCACCTCTCGAATGTGGAAAGCCTTTACAGAGAGGCTGCAGGTCTCGGTCAGTCTCACCTTTGGGTTCCACTCTGAAGTTAATGGGCAGTGGTCGGCCTTCCTGCTTTGGGCAGAGTATGCCCATAACTCTCTCTGCCACTTCTCCATGAAGCTCATAACTTTCCAGTGTGTGTAGGGGTTTCAGCCGGTCCTGGCCCTATCACATCTGAGCCAGACTGAGGCCCCCATGGTGGATGGCTAGTTCTGGCCCATTGAGAACACGTGGAAAGCTGCACATGTACGTCTCCAGCATGCCATGAGCCATCAGGAAGTCTAAGCAGACCGTTGCCACGGGGTGGCCCACAAGTACCCACCTGATGATAGGGTCTGGCTCTCGACCCAGAACCTGCCCCTCTGCCTGCCCTGCCAAAAGTTAGGCCTGTGGTCTGTGGGACCCTATAAAGTCCTGAGGAGAGTGAATGAGGTGACGTAAATGCTGCAACTCCCATACACTATGCACATTAATTCCTCTTTTCATGGTTCTCTCCTCAGGCCGGTGTTAGAAGGCCCTCTCCATTAGGCCAGATTATTGGAGACGCCCCACCCACTATTGGAGGTTGAGGATGGGGATGGGCTAGTGTATGCTCTTCGTTCCAACCTGGACTCGATATATCTGAGGGGTGGTCTCCAGTACCTTGTGGATTGGGAGTGGTACGGTCCAGAGGAGCAGTGCTGGAACACAACCTCCTGTATGAGTTTCATCTCTACTGGCTGGATCGCCCAGTGCCGCGTCCTCTGGGTCGTCCCCAAGGTCTGAGGCATCCTGCTGCTGTGGCAGCACATCGGAGTGGTACTGTCATATCTCCCTCTCTTGGGACTCCCCCTGCTGGCGTGCAGGGGTTCCAGCGATCAATGTCTACCTCCTTCTTTTTGCCTGAAGAAGACCCAGCAGTGTCGAAAAGTTGCTTTTGTACTAGCTTTTGTACTATTTGCTAATATGGGAACAAAATAACAGTGTTGCGGACATTATATACTTTTTCCCTTTTTCTGACACCACCTCCCTTCCCCAGGTGCAGGTACTCATTACACACAATACCTTTGGCTCCTATTCCATTTAGTGTGTACTGTATACTGTGTATGCTGTTAGTTTTTCACTGTCAGTGTGTTGTTGTCAGCTGTATACTGTTTGATGTTTACTGTTTAAAAGTATGTAGATGCTCTATGATTTACTCACACTGCTCTTTGAGGCAAGTCAGACAATAATAAATAAACTACATACGTAGACACCTTTTGTTTTCCACCTATTCCTGAGATGGCTTTCCTTTGGGTATTACTGTTGCCTGTTATTGATACTGTGTCTGTGTGGCAGTATTGAGTACTGGAGAATAATAAAACTCTGGAAAACAAAGGAAAACTGCATGTGACTACATTCTCAGACACCTCGTTATTACAATAGGACTACATTTCCAGCCTTATTATTTCTCTGTTTGTACCATCTTTGTACCGTCGTGATCAAAAGTTCTAAGAACTGCAAAAATACTAATTTCACACAGGTGAGAGTGTTAAAGAGGACAAGGCTAGAGATCACTCTGTCATGCTGATTGAGTTAAAATACCAGACTGGAAGCTTTAAAAGGAGGGTGGTGCTTGAAATCATTGTCTTTCAAGTCGTTGTATCTGTCAACCATGGTTACCTGCAAAGGAACACGTGCCATCATCACTGCTTGGCACAAAAAGGTCTTCACATGCAAGGATATTGCTGCTTGTAAGATTACACCTAAATCAACCATTTATCGGATCATCAAGGACTTCAAGGAGAGAGGTTAAATTGTTGTGAAGAAGGCATCAGGGCACCTAAGAAAGTCGAGCAATTGCCAGGACTTAAAGTTCATTCAGCTGCAGGATTGGGCAACCACCAGTGCAGAGCTTGCTCAGGAATGGCAGCAGGCAGGTGTGAGTGCATCTGCACGCACAGTGAGGTGAATATTTTGGAGGAAGGCCTGGTGTCAAGAAAGGCAGCAAAGAAGCCACTGCTCTCTAGGAAAAACATCAGGGACAGTCTGATATTCTGCAAAAGGTACATGGATTGGACTGGTGAGGACTGGGGTAAAGACATTTTCTTTGAAGAATCTCCTTTCCGATTGTTTCGGCCATCCGGAAAACACCTTCTCTGGAGAAGACAAAGTGAGCGCTACCATCTGTGTCATGCCAACAATAAAGCATCTGGAGACCATTCATGTGTGGGGTTGCTTCTCAGCCAAGGGAGTGGACGCACTCACAGTTTTGCCTAAGAACACAGCCATGAATAAAGAATAGTACCAACACATCCTCCGAGAGCAACTTCTCCCAACCATCCAACAATTTGGTGACAACCAATGTCTTTTCCAGCATGACGCAGCACCTAGCCATAAGGCAAAGGTGATAACTAAGCATCTCGAGGAACAAAACATAGACATTTTGGGTCCATGGCCAGGAAACTCCCCAGGCCTTAATCCCATTGAGAACTTGTGGTTGATCCTCAAGAGTAGAGTGACAAGACGTCCTCATTTTCCGGGGACAGTCCCCTTTTTTGGTGGCCTGTCCCTGGCTGGAGCTGTCCCCGGAAATGTCCCCATTTTTACTGTGCATTAAAAACAGACATCAAAGTGAAATAATAGTTTATTAATGTGGCAAGACAGATCGGGCAGCAATGCCTACTGTTTGACACCTCAATGGCGTTGTGCTTATTTTGACCAACAGAGGGAGCTGCTTGCTACAGAAGCCTCATTTACTTTTCTACTACTTGCTCGTGCTAGTTTAGACTGAGAAAACCGCTGTGAAAAGCCCATCCAGAAGTTAGCAAAGGTCAAGTTAATCTACAACGTCACCACAAATGTATTTTCAAATCAGGTGATCATTTGAGATATTAGCTACTGATGTTATAATGTCACAATGTAATATATAGATTTGCTCTATATATTAAGGGTTTCCATCATAGCTAAGAGTTTAAAAAAAGTTTCAAATGTAAACATGCAGTGGATGAGCTATTTTGAAAATATGATTATATTAAATGGAGGGACATTTACTCATGACAATATTTGTAGATTATAATTTTAATGGTTTGGCATTATAGTAAGGAGTTGTGAAATCTTCATGGATAACAATAACATAATGTTTTCTGTTTAGTGGAGAGGAAGGAGAGGAGGAAGAGTGGAGAGGAAGGAGAGTGAAGGAGATGCAAGAAATGTAAAGATATGAAAAGTGAAACGAATACACAGTTCTGTCTTGTCTGTAGAGTTTATGTAATACACTGTAGTTGTGCTATCACAGTGTGCCTGTTTGACAAAATACATAAAACCAGAATTGTCCCCCTTTTTTATTTAATCAATAATAACATTGGATATTTTAATGCATACCTGCAAACTCAGAAGGGCTGAAAAAGGTGACACATTTTATAAAGCCCCCCCCCCCCCAGAAGAAAATATAGGGGAAAGACAACATTTTCTTCAGGTAGAAAAAACTAACTCTGACTGTATTATTCAACGTTAAATGGTTCACCAGAGCAGGTGTTTCATCACTCATTAACGTTAAACCAGACACCAATGGGTCT
>JACXGM010023995.1:0-15932 GCA_016801145.1 Umbra pygmaea
CAAGACCCAACACTCTGGATGAGCTTAAGGCCGCTATTGAAGCATCCTGGGCCTCCATCACACCTCAGCAGTGCCACAGGCTGATTGCCTCCATGCCACACCCCATTGAAGCAGTCATTTCTGCAAAAGGATTCCCGACCAAGTATTGAGTGCATAACTGAACATAATTATTTGAAGGTTGACTTTTTCTTTTTTTTCTTTTTTGTATTACAAACACTTCTTTTATTGGTCATATGAAATATGCTAATTCTTTGAGAATTCTGGAATTTTTATGAGCTGTATGCCAAAATCATCAGTATTAAAACAATAAATTACCTGAAATATTTCAGTTGGTGTGCAATGAATCTAAAATATATGAAAGTTTAATTTTTATCATTACATTATGGAAAAAAATGAACTTTATCACAATATGCTAATTTCTTGAGAAGGACCTGTATTGCCGGGCATGGCATATCCACTTGCATATCCAGAGAAAGCAAATTTTTTTAAGACCTTGGAAAACCAGATCTAAGACATTTAAATAAAACTTTAGGCCTTAAATCATTTTATTTTGTGGAAAACATGTTTTGGAATATTGGATTGTATGATTTTGACAATCGACTAGTGTGGACTTCACCGGAAAAAAACAGAGGTATGTGCACTGGCTGATTTATCACAACTTATTTGCATTTCTTTCACATCTACTGCAGACAGATTTCCTGTGTTCACTCTGAAGGAATCACTGCACATGGCTATGCACTTATAATTACACTTTGAACATGTTAAGAGGCTAAAAGCACATTTTAAAACTTGCCCCGTTTCAATGTTTCAGGTGTAAACTGGAGCAGGGAGATTACACAGTGTAGGCAACACAGATTGTCTCACTACTGACAGCACTCCAAATTTCCTAACAATACAGCTACGTGTTAAAATCACCCGGAATTCTCATTTAAATTCAGGAAAAATGAAATTAAGACTATTATTTCTATTGGATTCTATTATACTATTATATTATATTTATGGATCCGCAGACACCCTGTATTTTATCTATGTACAAAGCCACTCCGCATCCTTTTTTATTCTTCCTATTAACTTAGTTAAGTTCATAACTCACGATTCACAACCTTATTGAAATCAATAATTAACATTCCATATTTAGATTATTTGTTCCTATTGAATTGACCTTCAGAATAGAAACTACAGTTGTTGTTTAGTTTGTAAAGAAACTTATTTTCCGGGTCAATATTCTATTCCAAATCATGTAAATTATGATCAGTGAATTAAATGTTTTAAAGTTCCGCCCAACACAATCATGATTGCCACTCACATTTCCATATGTTGTCAATTTAAGCAATCAAGCACTTCAATAGAGTCCCTAGAAATTTTATTTCAAGGCGGTCACACACACTGATACACATGATCGATACCATGATGTGTTGATGTTTCTGAGTCACTGGTACTTGTCCAGCTGGTACTTGTTCCTTAGGAAGCGTGACCTTCTAGCTATATTTGCATTCTTTTTGTTAGGTGCTCATTTATGTAAACGTCAGTCCCCTTGAGATCTTTTCCTTGCCTGAGCAATGCAATTTTGTGTTTTCTGTAAGTGAATTATGATGACCAGTTTGTCGCTTTTGTTTTTGGGGTAAAGGATGACATGCCTCAATGACTGTGTTGGATATGTTTATGCCTTTGCTGTGAAAAAGCAGTCACCCGTTGCTCCACTGATCTCCCCACTATCCGTCAGTGCCACCATTCTGACGAAGGACCGGGGCCTGGTCTCTAGTCCACTGACAACAATGTTGTTCACATGGGTGTACTGCTCCAGTTCTGCCACACACCGCTCAAGGCTAGCGATCCTCTTGTCTTTTTCCTCATTTTGTTTTTCTAGTTCAATCAGCAGCTCAATTAACGTTTTCAGTTGCTCTGTTTCTCCAGCTCAGGCCCAGACCCAGCCTGCCGGGCCACCAGTTCATCCACCTGGGCCTCCAGTCCAGGTCCCTACTCCACTAGCCAGGCCTCCAGTCCAGGTCCCCACAACAATTGTGGGTCCTCCAGCCCAGGTCCCCGAAACACTTGTGTGTCTTCCAGCCCAGGTCCCCACAACACTGTTGTCTTCCAGCCCTGGTCCCCACAACAATATTGGGTCCTCCAGCACAGTATCCCAGTCCAACAACATTGCCAGAAGCACCGTCTCCATCCCCCATGTACCTGTGATGGTGGTTCCTTACCATGCACCTGTGATGGTTGCACTGCCCCCTGTACTGGTGCCAGCAGCTCCACCCCCCACCCCAGTACCAGCTGCTCCGCCATCCTCCCCGGTGCCGGCAGCTCCACCCCCTTTACCGGTGCTGGCTATTCTACCCCCCTCCCCAGCAGCATAGCGCCCTGAATTCCACTGTTGGTTTGCTTCTAATGCTAAGCAGGGTCGGGCCTGGTTAGTCTCTGGATGGGAGACCAATGCTGTTGGAAGTGGTGTTGGTGGGCCAGTAGGGGGCACTCTTCCCTCTGGACTAAATATCATTCCCAATGCCACCCTACGTAGGGTGCCGTCTTTCAAATGGGACATTAACTGGGTGTCCTGACTCTCTGTGATCACTAAAGATCCCAAGGCATTGTTCGTAAGAGTTGGTGTGTTAAGACACTGAGGTTAACACACCAACTCTTACGAATAATGCTAAATTTCCAATTTGTCTTTCATACCATTATGGCAACCTAATCATCCCTATCTCTCAAATTACTTATTCATTCCCCTCTCCCCCTTTCTCCTCAGGCCGTTGCTGGCGTCAGGAAGTTCCACTTTAGATAAGCACCCTGCCTTGGTATTGGTTCTGTGCCTAAGGGAAACTCACAGCATGCATATATGTACTCAGTAGACTGACTATGAGCAAGGTACACAGGACTACATAGAACTGAACAGGTGGAGGCAGGGGCAGGCAAGAAACACACATCAAGATCATGCTCATCAACATAAGCATACATCCGACTGAAAAAGCAGCTCATGACTAATTCGGAATATGTTGCAGCAGAGCCAACTCTCAATCAGTTTCCCTAGCTGAACTGCTCCACTTTTCCTTAATCACTGTGCACCCCAAAACAGACATGCCAGGACTATGGGATATAACTTCACATGGCATTCGAGTCTGATCTGCATTACAATTGACACAACTCAGAAGCACATGTTTGGAAACAACTCACAACAAATAAACCGCCAAAGCCAGTGGAAAGATCAGTATGGGTAAAAACTCAAGAGAAGTAGAAATAAGCGCAGCAACATTGTAAAACAAGGAGAAGCCACACCACCCTTGCACAAAAGCAACCAAAGTGCAAATCCGAAAGTCACCCCTCAACCAAAACGATGATGCTGACCAGAGAACAACGGGGGACTTGCCCAAGTGAGAACCTTACACACGCCCAGAGCTACAGAGCCACAGATACCCCTGGAGGCTTTACGAACCTGACGTCCCCGCCCGAGCACAACTTTACAGTTGGACCCTTGTGGCAAGACATAATGAATGGGAAACTAAGAAACCCAAGGACATACAACAAAACCACCACCCACATGCCAGAGAAACGCGCAGCAAGACAAAGCTTAGCAAGGAAAGCTTACTGTTGACTTACATAGCAGCACATGTCTAATTGGCAATCTGTTGCATCTGAGCCTACATTCACTTGGGTTTCTGGGGCAAAGCCATAAAACGTACTGATGTAGCATTCTCGCTAGCTCAACCTGCCCCCCCTAAATCAGAGAGCTGCCTGGTGAGACAGACATTCAAATAAAGGTAATGCTCAATAATCTTTTAACATAATGTTTTTGGAATGGACTCAAACACACAGCAAATGTTCTCCTCACAGTTTATTTTATTTGACATCAATCATTTAATATGTTAACATTGTTTCAGGTTTTTCTCATAATATGTTTCTTGGTGTTCTGTTCCGGCCTCAGTAACAAAATGAAACATTTGGGAGCAAAAATGCAGAAAAGCAAACCAAAACTGGAGGCCAAAATTGCAAAGATTTCCACAGCTACAGTGAACTTCCCAGGCATGCTGATATAAGCTGGGATAAAGGTGATCCATACTGCACAGAATATTAGCATGCTGAAGGTTATAAACTTGGCCTCATTAAAATTATCAGGAAGCTTCCGAGCCAGAAATGCCAGCACAAAGCACAAGAGAGCCAGGAGTGCTATGTACCCTAACACAGCCCAGAAACCAATAGGTGAACCCACATTACACTCTAGAATGATCTTTTCCTTATAGTGCTCCATATTCTTGTAGGGGAATGGAGGAGAGATAGTTAACCAAAGAGCACATATCAGGACTTGTATGACAGTGAAAGATAGAACAGTGAGTCTCTGCTGTGAAGGCCCGAACCATTTCATGACATTACTGCCTGGAAGTGTAGCCCTGAAGGCCATTAACACAACTAGTGTTTTCCCCAGAACACAAGAGATGCAGAGGACAAAGGTGATACCAAACGCTGTGTGGCGCAGCATACAGGACCACTCAGAGGGCCGGCCAATGAAAGTTAGAGAACACAGAAAACACAGAGTCAAGGAGAAGAGTAGCAGGAAGCTCAGCTCAGAGTTGTTGGCCCTGATGATGGGGGTGTCTCTGTGACAGTAGAAAAGAACTGAGATCATTATAGTAATAAACACACCTAGCAATGAAAACAAGGCTAGCAATCTACCCATGATTTCATCATATGATAAGAATTCTACTTCTTTCAGAATGCAGGTGTCTCTGTATTCATTTGACCAGTTTTCCAGCGGGCACATCACACAATCAATGGAGTCTGCAGTAAGAAGAAAAAAATTGTATTATCCCAACATGTATCTTTTCAATTTGCCGTCATATCCAGTCTTACAAAGAAATTTGAAGTAATAATATAAATATTTATAATAATAATAATACTTATTTTTATTTCCCTCCCCCCAATTTTCCTCCCTATTCCCTCTCTAATTCTGCCTTGTAGCTCGGCATTCCCTTGTACAGATCTGTGGGTTGATGACAGGCGAGGGATTATTTTCGCACAGTTTGCCCCTAAACAAAAGCCTTTAGTCCAATCATGCACGGGATGATTACGTTCACTGACTATAAATCCTTGATTAAATTCACAGTTGCCCAATATGCACACAAGGAGTTGCTGGAGAGTGACATGGTAGAATCAATAATCTCGCTAAATTGGCATAGCGCTGCTGGGCAGGACAATCTATGTCACAATGGTCACGGGTTGGAGCCTTACCATGGGTCTTCTGACTTTCCCCGGGCTTTCAGCACCAGGCACCGCAAAATTGGCATAGCGCTGATCGGGATTTGGGTTAGATATATCAGATTATCTATCCTACCATGTCACTGTTCAGCAACTTGTGTTCAGGTCAGGTGCCTGTAAATGAAACTGCAGAAGTATAGTCGGTGAACGTAATCATCCCATGCATAATCCGATTTAAGGTTTCCGTGATGGGTGAAGACTGCAAAAACAATCAGCATCTTAGGCGACACGTGGTTAGGGCTGGGCGATATTTCAATATTTATCGTTATCGAGTTTTTGAAAATAATATCGAGAAGAATATCCCATATCGACATATCGCAATAAGAGCTGTTTTTGTTCTGAAACATCCAACAAATGAGTAGTATTTCATATTACTTGTAGTTAAGATTTACCTGAAACTTCTAAACAGAAATATAACAAGGTCAATATTGTTTTCATTTGTTTATACAGCAGACTATACACTTTGAGGTAATCAAGTCACAGCAGGTCCTATATATATTTCAATATATCATCAGGCATATCGTATCGGAAAAATATCTGTTTTATTTCGTGATATCATTTTTTGGCCATATCGCCCAGCCCTACACGTGGTTGAATTAACCATGTGCGCGTCCCTCATCATCCCACAGATCTATCCAAGGAGTTGCGGAGCTGCAGACAAGGCAGGATTAGAGAGGGAATTGGGAAAGGAGGAAAGTCGGGAAAAACCACAAAAACAAAACATTATAGATAATCTGATTTATCCATCCCAAATCCCAGGCAGCGCTATGCCAATTTTTGTGCTGCCTTGTGCAGGAGGCACGGGGAAAGTCAGAGAACCCATGGTCATGCGGACCCCCCAAAGTAATAATTTTTATTGACAAAGTCACAAACAATAATACATTTGTTCCAAACAGTAGCCTGATTATTTAACTAAAATACCAGAATTTTTTGTGCATTGTGAAATTGTATTTATTTAACTAGTCATAAAATTAAAGTTAGTGTTTGTGAGCAAATCCTGTGTAGCTTGTGAGCAAAAATGAATAACTTGAGTCTTAGCATTTGATTAAATAATGCTGTAATCTAGAAATCTCAAATCTAAGATCCTGTTACTCAAACTGACTGTATCTGCAGATGTGTAAAAAGTAAATAAACCCAGTGGTATAACCCATAATTAGGTGCAAATACACTCAAATCGTTAAAATTCTAGAATGTGCTTGTTTGTAATTTGTACTCACAGTACATGCAATGTTTCAAAATATTTTTTGTGTTATGTCATCTGATTTCATTTCCGATTGGCTGTTCAGTGAATGGTGTGCTTTTGTTTCACCTGTTGTGTTGTTGATCGCCCCTTCAGGGCATGGTATACAGTCATAGCAGCATACAGGCTTTCCTTTCTGCACTGCCTTACGAGTGCCCTGGGAACAGCTCTGACTGCACACTGAAACTGGCACCTGATACATGGAAAACACATTAACAACGAAAAGGAAATGTGTTAAAAGCTATATAATGAAGAGATAGTATGCATTAATTTGCTTGTAGGCTCCTATTTTAACTTAGAAATATAATAATGTAGTTTATTTGATATTTACTCTAGGATGTACTGTAATTAATAACTCTTTAGAATTACAAGATATATTGTAGGTTTGTTTTTACTGTAGAAAGCATTGTAGAAACATTATTTCAAAACATTCCAATCATGTAGATATTGCAGCCATTTTATTACTGTAATTTATGTATATGTATTAAAATTCCAATTTTTAGATGTTGTTGTACTTACTGTAAGACATATTGTAAATAAATTATTTATTAGAAATCCAATATGTAGACAATATGTAGTTTTGAATGTACTGTAAATAAACTATTTTCTGAAGGGCTTTACCTTTTCGTTACCTCCTCCCCAAATGATACTGATGTTGTTAAGCACAAACTGATGGTTTTCAGGCTGTGAGGCATCATAAATACCAATTGTGACTCCATCCATGGTGCCTGGTTTAGAACTTTGTAAATTAACCAGCTCGTATTTTGCTGGTGGATCTCCATTACCATCGAAATACACTCTCTCCCCCTGGTTTGTGGTGAAATTCACTGTTTGGAGATAATGTAAAACCTATTTTTGTGAAGTAAAACAGTTAACAATTTTATGGCCATACACACTCACCAAAATTGATATTACAGAAGTAATATTATGTATATAGTAGTATCATATCACCTGACATGGCTGGATGTTGGTGGGTTGAGCACAGCTCCCATTAACAAAAGGGACCTGGCTGTTCTCACAAGTCAGTAGGTTATTTAACGCATGAGCCACAGCATACACTGACTTATACACATTATTTGTGAATCTCAGCTCTGACAAATCTGTAAATGTGTTCAGCACATCTTTTAAACTCTCCGAACCATTGCATGGCTTTTTCTTTGGTTCTATAGTCATATTGAGAGAGCAGTCAAACACAATCTCCCAGAAATCCCTGAGAAACATGCTGTCAGGAAAATGTGATGGGTGGATATTCCTCAGATGTTCCACCAACCCAGGGATGTCAGCCCTGCTTACTGTGAAACCTATGGAACCTACCAGGGCACTGTATCCTTCAATAGCGGTAAGAGAAGGGTCTGTGATCCAGGCATCACTGCCAATCCACTGCAGCCCAGTTATGTTTTGCACATACAGCTCACTTACAAGAACCTTGATCTCCCTGTGAGTCATAAAGGCAATGATGACTTTTGAATTAGACCTTTTAATAATATCTACTATCTTGAGAAGCTGATGCCGTGGACCTGTCTGCTCAAAGGCTGCTGAGTATTCAATGCACACTCCTTCCTCATGTGCAGCTATGATAAAGGCTGCTATGCCGTTATTACCATAGTCATTATCACTGCTTATTGCCCCTATCCAGGTCCAGCCAAAGTGCTTGACCAGCTTAGCAAGGGCTTTGCTCTGGTGGTAGTCACTGGGGATGGTCCTGAAGAAGGAGGGAAACTCTTTTCTGTTACTCAGACAAGCACAGGTGGCAAAGTGGCTTATCTGTTTCAGTAAAAGACAGAAAAAACAGTTGGACTTCAGTGGAAAAGATATTCCAACACTAAGGAAAAAGTACATTTTATTGAAGCAAAACAAATGCTTTTGGTTTCTTACCACTGGTATTTGGAATCTCCCAACAATCTGAGTGAATCCAATAGTAGGTGTTGATCCAGAGTGTCCAATAATAGCCTGGACTGTATCAGATTTAGTGCAGTTGTTGTCATCGATTAAGATCTTCTGTCCACTCACCAGAGCCATTGCAGCTCTCAGTATATACATAGTGCCACAGGCATTGTAGATTTTGTATCCGAGCTTAATGCCAGGAAGAATTTGATCATTTCTGTTTACCTCCTCAATCGCAAAGATCATTGTTTGAGCAAACTGGAATTCTCTGAAATTGTAACTGAACATATTTAAAGGCAGTGATTAGTTAGTACACTTTAAATCAGATAATCTCATAATAATGAAACAATAATAATAATAGTAATATTAATAGACTACATACTATTAATAAGAACATAAATATACCCACTCTATGCATCTTCGGGTATTAGGGATGGACTGAAACGTATCTATAACATCATCCTGGCCAGTGCGGAATGAGAAGATTCCTCCAATTATGAGGTCCCCATCCATGACCAGCTCAGGCAGCTCTACACTTCCTTGAAGTCTGCACACAGGCTCACCCTTCCCTGCCAGCAGGACCAACAGGACCAGCTCTAGCTGTTGCATGGCTCTTGGCTCAATGCTACAGCCGGGGCTCTTTGACTCCACAGACCCAGCTTCAGATATTATATACCCCCTGGCCGGGTCCTGTAGCTTGGGTAGCTACCCTGGTATGGCTCCTGGAGGAGGAAGGTCTCAGGAGACCAAGTGAAATTCAAAAAGAAACCAAGGACACACCACTCTCTTATGATCAAGTTGTTTATTGGGGACATGCAGTTGCTGTTTGAAAAGTGGCTTCAATCATAACATCTTGGCAATAGTATTATATACTTTGTCATGTTCATACATTTACAATACATTTAAATTTAACTTGATGTGAGTTATCATTGAACGAGAATTAATGTGGAGGTATTGTAAGCAGTTGAGTAATGTTCGTTATTTATTTACCTATATACATTTTACCGCAGTTAATATGTGACCTGCATTCAACACCAGGTGGATGAAAATATGTCACCTGCAGGCTTTCGACAGATATGCGTACTTGTCAATTGAGTGTAAAAACAAACAAAATAATGTATTTTGCTGAGTAAACTTTTTCAGTAAATGGCATCTTGAACATGTAAACTATAATTTTAGCTGTTTTTTAAATATGAAAAATAAAATAATTCCGAACCTGAAAAGAGTCTACCCAGCGGGCACCTTGATATAATTTGACATTAAATATTATTCAAGACTTGGTCAAGATGCTGTATACCCTAATTTTAAATTCAGTTTGGCTGCAAATTTCTTCCAGTGGTAATTGAGTGAAATAGGACGTTAATCCCACATTGAAATTCGTTTAATGTATACATAGCCCAATATGTTTGATGTTCAATTTACATCAAATCAATGTGTGATTTTACACGTCAAATTGATATCATATAGACATCACATTGACATCAATAATTAGTATGTTTATTTAGGATGTATATACATTTTTGACGTAATATGATTTTGTCTGCAGCTTGAATATGTTTAATTAGCATTTTTGTCTTAACTGAGGCCTTGAAAACCCATCCATTTGGCATATCTCCTTTTGAACAGTTGGATTTGTGTAGTACCCTAGAACTGTAACAAATTGATGTGCCGTGGACTTCCTCACTTAAAGATGCAGTAGGTAGAACGGTGAAATAAATTGAAATGTCAGAAACAGCACCCCTATTTCCCCCCTTCCCCTCTTCCTCCACAGCCAAAGCTTGATTGACAGCTGGGGCTCTGCTATATCTCTCTCACCTAAACACATGCACGCGCTGATGCATAAGACCCCTTTTCTGATGAACAGGGACTTTCTACATTTTACACACGTGTTGTAGCAAATTGGGATTTCAGTGTGAATTAGACCCCTGTCCACTGCCGAAAGTGCCTACGATGGTCACATGAGCATCAGAACAAGGTGACCTGGATGGATTGCCATGGATGACGGGTGCATACCTTGGGAATGTGTGGCAACAGGATGCACTGAAGAAGGCAAGCCAGCGGAGGCATTGTGATGCTTTGGGCAATGTTTTGTCAAAGTAACATCATGTGGATGTTACCTTGACACGTACAACCTACATAAGCATTGTTGCAGACCATGTACACTATTTCATGGAAACAATATTCCCTGGTGGCATTGGCCTCTTTTAGCATGATAATGCGCACTGACAAAGAAAAAATGGTTCAGGAATGGTTTAAGGAACACAACGGGTTTAAGGTGTTGACTTGGCCTCCAAATGACCAAGATCTCGATCCAATCAAGCATCTGTGGCATGTGCTGGACAATCAAGTCTGAAAAATGGATGGCCCATCTTGCAACTCAGAGTAGTTGATCAACTGCTAACGTCTTGGTGCCAGATACCACAGCACACCTTCAGAGGTCTAGTGGAGTCAACGCCTCGATGGGTCAGGGCTGTTTTGGCAGCAAAAGGGGGACCTACACAATATTAGGCAGTTGGTCATAATGTTAAGGCTTGGTGCATATAAAAGTACGTACATGTAAACAGCAGGCAGTAACCACAGTATACTATGTATTACATAGTATTTTTTTTACTTATTACATAATACTGTAATATGTGGTGATCAAATACTAGTGGAATGTCCATATTGTCATAACCATCCTGTGGGAAAAAGCTGCACCTAGTGGGGCTGAGGGATTGGACCATTCTCGAATGGCCTGCATCAGCAAATCTTCTTTCCTTTCCTTTGGCACCTGGTTCTATAGGTGCCGTCCAGGGTGGCAGTCTGTCCAGTCTGTACAGCAAAAAAAGAATATTCTGACTGGTTACTAAAGTTTTTTTTCAGTCAGTAGTGTTACTTAATGTTCATTTACATCTTACATTTTTGTTAATTAACAGATGCTCTTATTCGCTTACAAAAGGGATATTCCCCTGGAGCAACTTAGGGTAAAGTGCCTTGCTCAAGTGCACAATGACATTTGGAAGAGTTGGGACTTGAACCGGAAGCCTTATGACTACTAGTCTGACTACCTAAACACTGAGCCATCTGACAACCATGTGTGGCAGTTGAGTATAACAGTCCATAGAGAATATCAAGCTGTTTCAGATAGTGTCCAGAAGGCTATAATGTCCATAATGGCCTGTACAATCATGTTAGTAGTTCAGGACATTTTACAGCCTGATGGTCTGTGGGAAGCTGTTACTTGGTAAGAATCCTAAGGATGCTTATGAATTTGTGGTGTCTGGTTAACCTGAGTTGTTCAAACAAGCCGTAGCTCAGGCAGCTGGCATCAGTGAGATACTTCTTTGTCTTCCTGCAACTCCTGGTGTTGTTGGGAGTCCCCAGGGAGTGCAGTGAAGACCCACTGACACGTTCAGCTGAGCTATGGACCCTGTCCAGAGCCATACGGTCAGCCAATTAGTGGATGTCATCTTGCAGTTCATTGTGGAATTGTTTTTTACCTTTGTAAAAGTGAGAAAATTATAATTCAGTGTTAATCCATTCACATCCTTTTTGGAGGGATTTTCACCTATTTTCTCTCTCCTCCCAATTGACCATGTCCAATTCCCACAAACCATCCCCAACTCCTTATACAGATGCGGGAACCACATGCCACAGAGCTGGAGGATTTTTTTCATTCTGCTCATTCAACAAGGAAGCCTTTAGTCAGCTCATGTATGGGATGATTACACTCACCACTATACTTCTACTATTGAATTTACAGTCGCCTGATCTGCACACATGGAGTCACTGGAGAGCGACGTGGCAATGTAAATAATCTGACTAATGTATCCCTGGGCAGCACTGTGAAAATTTGTGCTGTCTCATGCTGGGCGTCCGAGCAAAGTCAGAGAAATCCTATACAGGCTTGAACCAATGACTTATGAATTAGACCCCTCATACTCAAATCTGGCCCTTGAGTCCAGGTCCACTACATTTTTTCATTACAACTCTAATTGAGAATTTATTTAGACTGGCGACACCAGGTGGATGAAATTAATCAATAAGTAGAACAGAATTAATAAGGCTACAGCCTACATAAGGTAAAATTGAGTATCCATGACTATCCTGCAATGCAGAGCCCCACTACGCCATGCGGACCTCCTATTTGAATGTATTTATTGACATTGTTTTGATCATCACTGACTTTGAGAAACAAATTTACCTCAAACAGCTGATGAATATACAATTTACAAACTTGAATCTCTGCTAGTTACCTGAACCTCTGTTAATTTTAGGAGTTTCTGGGTGTTTGGGGTAGCTTCCACTTCAAATCACATTCTTCTCTCCAAAATTGTACTTTGGAGGTCTGTAAAGTAGTGTTAGTTTTTTGAATCATTTGTGTTTAAGACGTGTTTTTGGTAGCTGCAAGTTCACTTACGAAAATGAGTGGCTTAATTTTAACATACTTGATTTCTAGTTACACACATCATAAAACATTTGCATTTGCCAAGTACACAGACCACATCAGTTTGCTTTGAATGGCCCTATGTACCTTTCGTAAACTGTACAAATATCTATCACATAATATTGGACAACACAAAAACTTCCTAAAGATTCCTTCACCTACACCACCAGAATAAAACATTTCACAGACTGCATAGCTAAGTGCTATGCATTTACTAATTGACACGCCATGCTCAATACAGGACAAGCTTCCTGTATTGTTTTGAGGTCTTTCCCATAACTGCAAATCATGTTATAAATGTTACATTCAGCTAGATAGTGAATAAAGCTACATACAGTGCCTTGCTAAAGTATTCGGCCCCCTTGAACTTTTCAACCTTTTGTCACATTTCAGGCTTCAAACATAAAGATATGAAACTGTAATTTTTTGTGAAGAATCAACAACAAGTGGGACACAGTCATGAAGTGGAACAAAATTTATTGGATATTTCAAACTTTTTTAACAAATAAAAAACTGAAAAATTGGGCGTGCAAAAGTTAATACTTTGTAGTGCCACCTTTTGCTGCGATTACAGCTGTAAGTCGCTTGGGTTATGTCTCTATCAGTTTTGCACATTGAGAGACTGAAATTTTTGCCCATTCCTCCTTGCATAACAGCTCGAGCTCAGTGAGGTTGGATGGGGAGCGTTTGTGAACAGCAGTTTTCAGTTCTTTCCACAGATTCTCGATTGGATTCAGGTCTGGACTTTGACTTGGCCATTCTGACACCTGGAAATGTTTATTTGTGAACAATTCCATTGTAGATTTTGCTTCATGTTTTGGATCATTGTCTTGTTGGAAGACAAGTCTCCGTCCCAGGTCTTTTGCAGACTTCATCAGGTTCTTCCAGAATGGTCCTGTATTTGGCTCCATCCATCTTCCCATACATTTTTGCCATCTTCCCTGTCCCTGCTGAAGAGAAGCAGGCCCAAACCATGATGCTGCCACCACCATGTTTGACATTGGGGATGGTGTGTTCAGGGTGATGAGCTGTGTTGCTTTTACGCCAAACATAACGTTTTTTTTTTCATTGTTGCTAAAAAGTTCGATTTTGGTTTAATCTGACCAGAGCACCTTCTTCCACATGTTTGGTGTGTCTCCCAGGTGACTTTTGGCAAACTTTAAACAACACTTTTTATGGATATCTTTCAGAAATGACTTTCGTCGTGCCACTCTTCCATAAAGGCCAGATTTGTGCAGTATACGACTGATTGTTGCCTTATGGACAGACTCGCCCACCTCAGCTGTAGATCTCTGCAGTTCATCCAAAGTGAATCTCTGGGAGTAAGATTTCTAAAAAACATTGCTTTCCCTAGATTAATGGTTGTCTTATAAAAGTATTTAGAAACAGTCAGATTCTGATCTGACAAGTTAAAATTATAACAATTCTACAAATGTTGTCTTAAAAAATATATAACAGGTTTAAACAATTTACAATACTAGTTTGGATTTACACAGATTTTTTTAATTCGAAGCACTGTTAAACTAGTATAGATACTGACAACATAGAAAAGAGGGTCGTTAACACAATCCACTCACACCGACACAGATCCTAGGTTGAATTGCATCCTAGATTTTTGCTTGTACCCTAGAAAAGCCATAGAGCCTATAATTCCAACAGAGATACAAAAAGAGTTGAAATAGAATCAAGAACAGAGGGTATAAGCTGGAAATTTATTTAAATAAATCGGTATACACTTGTTGCTTGGCTATTTTTCAATATTTGTTTTGTAAAAGGACCTACTGACATTTCTAGATCCTATGTGTTTACAAATCAAACTACCCAAACTGCTCATTTCACAATTTCAAAGGTAACATTGCAGAAATAATTTGTATTCATAAAACAGAAGTATTTATATTTTTAGCTTTTTTTAAGAAAACCAGTATATTAATGATTTGAAACTTAAAAAATGTAAAGCTCACCTTGGAATTTGAAATGTAAAGAATTAAACCCAAACAACACACACACAATGTAACAGGCTATTTGCATTTTAAATAATGATTCATTTGAATGCCCTGACAGAAACTCTCACACTAAATTGTGCTGTGGTTTGCACATATATACGGAAGCCGAGAACGGCCATGGATTTTATTTTACTTTATGACTTATTAAGTCGTTATATCGATATAACAAAGATCGTTTTAATATATATTTTTTGATTTTATGACTTATTAATTCATTATATCGATATAACAAAGATTGTTTTATAGAGATAAAGAATTAATTAATAATGTGCTCGTCTTGAATTCAAACTAATGCGCTGCAACGAACGGCTTCCGTAGTGCCACTGGCTATAGCTGTAGCCTACCGCACTTCGGTGAAGTTAGACAGAAACTGGCAGATTGGCAGATTGGCGGTTTGCGGTTCAATAGATCATTAGCTAAACGTTTTCATTACACAATAAGCAGCTCTATTTAACCTTAGTAAGGTAGACAACAAGCTACAAAACGGTTTTCATCCGAAAGAATGTGGATAAATAAAATGCAGCAATGTCAGCCGAACGTCTAGGCACCGTCTACAAAGTGCAAAATCTAAAGTTGATACAAACATACATTTCAATGGCTTCACTGTTATTGAGTCTATTGCTTCCAAAATCACTCCACACATCTAGGGCCTCCCTATCAGCTTACTACAACTGCTAAATTCTGAAAAGATTGCTCTGTCTATTTATTGTTTATTTGAATTCGAATAAATTCCATAGCTTCACTGTTGTTGAGTCTATTGCTTCCAAATTTCCTCCATACATCAACAATAAATAGGCAGAGCAATATTTTCAAAAATTAGCAGTTGTAGTAAGTTGATAGGGAGGCCCTAGATGTGTGTAGTGATTTTGGAAGCAATAGACTCAATAACAGTGAAGCTATTGAAATGTATGTTTGTATCAACTTTCGATTGATTCACCTCCATTTTCAACCTCTCTCTAACACAGTCTGCAGTCCCCTCCTGCTTCAAGCAGGCCACCATTATCCCGGTTCCAAAAAAACCTTACATCACCTGCCTAAATGACTACCGCCCAGTAGCACTAACCTCAATCATCATGAAGTGCTTCGAGCGGCTGGTCAAAACTCATATCTGCGCCGCCCTTCCGGACAC
>JACXGM010023997.1:0-15931 GCA_016801145.1 Umbra pygmaea
TGTGTGTGTGTGTGTGTGTGTATGTCTGTGTGTGTGTGTGTGCGTGCGTGCGTGCGTGCCCGGTGTCCGCGCGTGCGAGAGAGAGAGAGAGACATACATAATTGTCACATGTATAGAAGACCACAGGTGTTAGTGCATGTACAGCTGTTATGTACGCCTCCCTGATGGGGTGACACCCCGCTGCTCAAGGATCCTTAGTGGACAGAGAAAGAGGTATGGAGTCATGGGTGCAAGTCAGGTGTGATTTCTTTTAGATTGCAAGGAAAGCTCAGCTTCCCCTAAAATGTCAAAACAATTTATGGTCAAATCTGTACTATTGTGTTAACATTTTATTGACTAAAAATGCCTTAGAACATGTTGAAGCCTGGCATCCATGGACTTCAATGGGGCTGCTTTGAACAATTATTTTCAGTGCTTCGAAACTAGACGGTCATTGATGAATGCTGCGATTATGCCCCGCCGGGCGGGACTGGACTCCGGGATTCTGCGTGATGATTGGAGGGTCTGTCAAAAGACTGCATCTCCTTTTTATTGACAGCGATTTTGTACTATAAAAAGTTGCAAAAGCTCTTCGAGCTCAGATCCATCAAAGGACAGTGTAGTCGAAAAACAAACTGCAGCTTCCTATTTCTTGGTATTTGCTTGGCATAAATGCTAGCCAATTTATCATACATTTCATACAATTATACACCACATTCCTTGTTTCAGTTTAACCTAATTCCCACATTTCCTCCTTCAAGTTTAAACTTGTATTCAGACCAGGACTTGCAAGGTGACACAGGAAAGCTGTTTGATGACTTGGTGTTCCTAAAGACATGGAGTTCGACAGTGCAATGCCTCAGCTTTAAAATTGGAGCTACATCTGCATGTAAAGAAAGGAGCTTCTCCTGTTTAAAGCAATTTACGTCCTACACCTGTAAAATAATGGGCCACGGCCGTTTAAGCAGCCTAGCTCTGCTGGCCATTGAGAGGACACTGGTCAAGTCACTGGAAAAGACGTCTAGTTGGTACGACAGGGTCACAGAGCATTTTCTTGAAAAGGAATGTAGGGCAGAATTTACGTATAAATAAATTGACAATTTTTATGATGTAGGCTGAAAAAGAGCTTTCCCTCTTTGAAAGACCAGCATCTGCCACTGCAAGTAAGGACACTGATACATGGGTATACCGTTTAAACAAAAGCTTTTATTTTGCCTCTGTAAGTTGGTTAGGAGAAGGGGCTGGACCGAACCAAAGAAAATAAATAAAGAGTTATAAGTCCCACCCCTTAACCGTCTTGACTGCCTCACATACAAAAAACCTAATCTGGCACTCTGGCAAGGTGCCTTAACCAAAATACAGGGGGTGGTCCACCCAGGTCTTGCCTAGTGTATATAGACAGTGATGTTACCCTACAGGTGATGTATGCTCCAGGGCCTCTGGCCTACAGACACCCAATGTGTTCCCCTTCCCCTGGGAAGAAATGAAACAGAGGGTTGACAATATAATTAACAATATAATAAATGTAACAATAATTCTATATAAATATTCACTGACAAAACACACCAACCCATTCTCTCTCCCACTCAAATACACACAGAATACTAAGCACACAGAACGACACAGCAGACTACTAGCCCCACTTCACACACATTCCGATAGATTTCAGAAACATTTTCTATCTAGTTCGGGGTAGTGATGCTTTCGTCAACAAAAATTATGACTAAATATCATTGTCAACGAACCTATATCACGTGAAGAAAAACGAGACGAGAAGTAAATGCTGGTCATATGACGATGACTATAATTAAATGTATGATGCAGTATTGTTGACGAATAAAACAAGACTAAATGTGGTTAGAAACTATGCTAAAATGTCTCTTCATTTTAGTTGATCAAAATGAGACAGATAAAAAATTATAACGTTCATTTGTCTTGTTTTGTTGCGTTATTATTATTATTTTTGCAGTATTTCTGTTTCCTGTAGGGGTGGGCGGATCGATCCCAAGATATTGATACTACCGATATTACGTCTCTTTTTTAAAGATCGTTACTAGAGTCAATATGATCGATACCACTTTCTGTTTCTTTCCTCTACACATTTCATCAAAGAATAGAAATTGCACACTGTGCAAACAACGTTCTGTTGTCATGAACACATCTGTGCCTCTCCCACTCCTCTACTGTTGCTTGTGTGTGGTTGTCACTCAAACACCGAACACAACGGTCGCGCACACACAGTGCCAAGCAGTGCGCACCCTGACTACCGGCACCAATCGCCAATCCGACACAGTCTTAGCACTTTTTTACAAAGTCTCACAGCTGGCAGGTAGATATTCCACCACTGACCTTACAATGCACTGCAAAAACTGCCAGTGCACTGAGATAATTTGACTTCCTATGTGTCTGAAAATAAGACAAAAACAAGGTAAAAAGACAAACATAATTAGGAAATAATTCTTAAAGTAAGATAAAATGTAAAATATTATAAATACAATATAAGTATTTATCATGTTTGCTAAATTTTGGTTTTGTCTATACTACTAGGTACTTATACTATATTGACTGGTTTAAATAGAATTGTATTACTAAAAAGAGACTAAAATACAATTTTCATTGACTAAAACTAGACTAAATGTCATTAGTTTTCGTCGACTAAAACTAAACTAAAATAGTAATTGATAATTCTGACTAAAATTTGACTAAAATGCTCAGGCATTTAGTCAACCTAAACTTGACTAGACTAAAAACAGTATGAACGTGACTAAAACTAATAAAAACTAAAATGACAGCATGACAAAAAAACTAGACTAAAACTAAAATTAAAACAGGCAGTCAAAAACAACACTAGTTCGCGGGGAGAAAAAATTATTTCCATACTGTATGTATTTACATTTTCATGTCTCAAGATGGCAATCGCATGTTTGTGGGTGTGTCATTCAAGACGTCTTGAGCTGTGTGCGCTCAAAAACCAGTCCAGCCTGCTGCTATACACATTTCTCCGGGGCTTCCCCAGGTAGGATTTTTCGAATTCTTGTCATGTCCTACTTCCAGTGTGGAATTTAAGAGAGATCCAAAAGTTTACACACAACAATTGTGTCTTCTCCCGAGCAGTGCTCGAGCGGACCCAAAAATGTAGCTGAAATCTATCAGAATGGTAACGTGGTCTAATACACAGATCACCTCACACATGAAAAGAGAAAGAGCGAGCCTTTAAACACTGGCTTTTTAAAAAATGTATTTGTTATTTTTTATTTATAAAGATTTCAACAGAAAAAATAACAGTTTCCTGCAATATAGAAATACATTTTTACAATTTTCACCCCCCAACATAATCCCTGACCCTTCCTCCCACTCCTTGCTACCCATCCCGGACAAAGGTCCAGTAATAACTAAATTTTGAGCAAGTAAAAAGCATATGGTAAAGGTTGCATGAGGAGGAATGACATCTGTCACACACATCAATCACTGTGGGATACATTCTGGACAGTCTGGACTGAATGTGTTCAAGTCGAGCGCAAGATGAAGTGGAACTTGTTCTATCGATCACTCTATCCCAGAAATCCTTCAAAAATGTAAGACCCATTTCCTGCTCCCAAGCATTTTTAGGCATATTACTAGAGTGTTTATCACAGGACATAATCCAAGAATAAATTAGTGAAATTACTGATTTCTGTTCAGGTAAAAATTTCAATAGCTCATTCCAGGGCTGGGTGGAGGGTAGTAAAGGGAAGCCAACAAATTAAGAGGAGACAAACTGTCTCATCTGCAGATAACGAAAGAAATCAGATGCGGGCAAAGTATGTTTAACAGCCAGGTAACACTGGGGCTTTTTAACCCAGTCTTAACAGGTAGCAGCTGGTAACACTGATGAGGGGATGGGACCAGAGTAGAATGAGCCCTGGCACCTCCAATCAGTGGTGGAATCACAGCACCTGTAGGAAATACACAGACAGAAAACACAAACAGGCACAGAACAGAACACAGAATATACATAAACATACACAACATGGGAAATGGCACAAACTGGGACTAAGGGGTGTAATAACAGTAAAAAAAAATGTCTAGCTCCAACAATGCAATACAAAATAGACACCAACTCTATAAATAACCATATAATAAATGAAGGGGACTAAAGATCAAGCAAAATATACAAACAGTCTTTACATATAAACATTGGATCTTGATGAACAAAATATATTTGTTGAGAACAAACCGATGGAAACCAAACTCATCAACCGATTGAGGGCTGGATTCAAACTCACACTGAAAATCAAAGTAAAACAACTGAAATCACAGGCTGTTCCAACTTGCTCGAATTTCATCACGGTAACTCATAATGTGACTCAATAGTGTGTATGGTTCCTATGTGCCTGTATGTACTCCCGAAAACATCTGGTCATGCTCCTGATAAGTCAGCGGATGGTGTGGGAATGTCTTCTCAGACCTGGATCAGGGCATCAGTGAGCTCCTGGCCAGTCTATGGCACTTTTTGGGGGCGTTGGATGCACCCATACATAACGTCCCAGAGGTTCTCTACTGGATTCAGGTCTGGGAAACGTAAGGGCCAGTCAATGGCATCAATGTCTTCGTCATCCAGGAACTGCATACACATTCTGGCTACATGAGGCCGGTGATTATTCGGCACCATGTCTGACGATGAGTCTGAGGATTTCATTCAGTTACCTAACATTAGTCATGGTACCATTGGCTAGCACGTGGAGGTCTGTGCTGAAATTCCAAGGATATGCCTCCCCTGACCCACTGCCAAACCGGTCATGCTGGTTGATGTTGCAGGCAGCATAGTGTTCACCACGGTGTCTCCAGACACTTTCACGTCTGTCACATGTGCTCAGTGTGAACCTGCTCTCATTTGTGATGAGAACGGAGCACCAATGGTGGACCTGCCAATGCTGGTATTCTCTAGGCAGAATGCCAATCAAGATGCACGGCGCTGGGCTGTGAGCACAGGTCCCACTAGAGGACGTTGTGCCTTCATCCCGCCCTCGTGGAGTCTGTTTCTGACAGTTTGGTAATGCCCCTAGAGGTCATTTTGTAGGGCTGTGGCAGTGCTCCTCCTGTTCTTCCTCACACAAAAGAGCAGATACTGGTCCTGCTGCTGGGTTGATGCCATTGTATGGCCCTGTCCAGATCTCCTCATGTAACGGCCCATCTCATGGTATCTCCTCCATGCCCTAGAGACAGTACTGGGAAACACAGCAAACCTTCTTGGGACGGCACATATGGATGTGCTATCCTGGAGGAGCTGGACTACTTGTGCAACCAGAATGGGCTGCAGATACTGCCTCATGCTACCAGTAGTGACAAGTACTAGCAAAACTAAAGAATCAGTCAGGAAAGATAAGGAGAGAGTAAATGTCTGTGGCCAGAACCTGCAAAACCATTCCCTTTTGAGGGTCTGTCTTGCTATTACCACTCCAGTGCACCTGTTGTCACTTTTATTTGCACCAGAACAGGTGACAGGGATTCACAATCGCTTACGGTTCCTACCTGAACAGATTGATATCCCTGATGAAATTACTTGGTGTTATACTATAATGATTGCATGATCCCTTTTTATTTAGCAGTGTAGATGGACCATGGGTCCAGGACCATTTGCCAGAATTTAGTTTGTGACTAGCATCAATTACATACAGCATGATACTGTGTGGTGAACATAACACCAGAGTAATGTCCATATGGGCTGTCGTGACCCTATACCGTGTCTGTACCTTTTAGCAGCCTGTTGGCCTGTGGGAAAAAGCTGTTGCGCAATCTAACTGCTTTAGACAGGATGTTCCTGTACTCGTGGCATCTGGTGGACCTGAGGGGTCGGAACAATCTGGCTCGAATGACTGGCATCAGCATTAATCTTCTTAGCTTTCCTGCGGCACTTGTTGTTGTAGGAGTTTTCCAGGGGGGCAGTGAGGACCTGATGACACGTTCAGCTGAGTTGAACCCTCCGCAAGTCATGTGGTCAGACACCTTAGCGTTCCTGTACCAGAGAGTGATACATCCAGTCAGTATGGTCTTGATGGTGCCCCTGTAGAACACTGGGAGAGCTCTATGGGACAGGCCTCATTTCTTCAGCCTTCCGAGGGTGAACAGGCACTGACAAGCCTTCCTAACCACAGTGGATGTGTGTCGTGATCAGTCCAGTTTCTCTGAGATGTGAACTCGGAGGAGCTTAAAGTTTGAGAAACTCTACGGCATCTCCATTGAGGTTTGGAATGACCGTTGGACCAATGAGACAGAGGTTTAGAGGAGAAAGCGTTCAATGTCTTGTCACCATCTCCCATTAACCTTTACAGATACATAATCCATATACGTACACACTCACCAGACACCAGACAGATTCTGAGTCATAATTTTTCCATTTGGTATGTAAATCAACACACACACACACAAAACAGAACAAACTCACAGAAACACAGAGTGCTGCATACACACACCCACACACATTCACACACAAAAATATGTAATATAAGGCTGTTAATGCTGCCATCATTCTTAGGAAGTCTCCCACTGTTAGTCTGCTATAGTGAAGCAAAACCACGGCAAGACCTGAGGCAGAAAAGTGTTGAGGAAACCACGCTACTACCTCCCAGTGGTGAAAACACACTAGTCTGTGTGTTCAGAAATGTAGATCATAGTAGACCAACGTTTTTATCACCTTCCTGGTGACTCATTAGTCAGCAGTTAAGGTATGTGGTAAATAAGGCAGTACATTTCATGACAAAACTTATGATTAGTCCCAATGGGATGTGTAGATTGTAAATGACCTCTATACCAAGAAAAAGGGAAGTTATTTATGTGACAATAAATTAAGTACATGGTAGTTGTTAGTTGTTTTGAGAGAAAGTAGAGAGAAGTAACTGTCAAATATGTTTGTCATGATATAGAGGTTGAAGGTGAAACCGCAGGAGATTCACAATGTGTTAGCACATCTTAATTTGTATGTACTCTGTAAATATATTACTTGTGTGTAATGAGTATGGGTGTAAAAAGGGAACAATACTCTGGGATTTGGAATTTTCATTTTATTAAATAAATTGCAGTAATTGCTTTTTGTACAGTAGTTTCATTTGTAAATAATTGTAAACAGAATATGTAGTTTTATACACGTGGATGGTCAATCTACAGCTCTGCCTATGACCTACAGTAAGTACTGGTTAAAGTAAAGACATTTTACAGTAAAGACAGGTTACAGCAAAGACAGGTTACAGTAAAGACAGGTTGAAGTAAAAACAGGTTACAGTAAAGACAGGTTACAGTAAAAATAGGTTACAATAAAGACAGGTTACAGTAAAAATAGGTTACAATAAAGACAGGTTACAGTAAAAACAGGTTACAGTAAAGACAGGTTACAGTAAAGACAGGTTACAGTAAGGACATTTCACAGTAAAAACAGGTTACAGTAAAGACAGGTTACAGTAAAGACAGGTTACAGTAAGGACATTTCACAGTAAAAAAACAGGTTACAGTACAGACAGGTTACAGTAAAAACAGGTTACAGTAAAAAACAAATTACAGTAAAAACAGATTACAGTAATCCTCATTCCTCAGCTGTTTATCAATGTTAATGTTTGAAAACCATCTGTCCCAAAACTGACTGAGAATTAGAAAGTATAATTAGAACTAGAGCTAGAATTCGAGATCCAAGCACTTGGATGGGTAACCATACCAAACGTTATACTATTACCTACAGTGTATGTAGCTGAGGTGAGATACTGTGCGACACATGAGCCCTGCCTGGAGGTAACAAGAGAAACAAAAGGGCTTATTCAAGATGGCCACTCATCTCCTTAGATTAGCCAACACAGCTTAGGAGGTCTGGACTCAAGACAGGAGGTACTGATCCGGCGTGACATGAGGAGAAAATGGTGGGAAGAAAAGGGGCTTAGGAAAGAAAGACCTGAGGAAGATGCCTCTGAAAATCAGTGGTTTAAAAGTAGAGGTGACATTAAAACTATAAACTGAAAGAAATATGCATCTCAATGCTGAAATACAAATACACATTTTATACAAATTTAAGTAAATTTCAATTTTTCAGTACATGAATGTAATGCTGAACTTATGTTGTTCTTGTGTGTAAGACCAAATCAAAGGTGGAGTTGGAGGATGATGTATTACTTTAGGAAAGGAATATGTTACCTCTCATGTCATTATGGCAGGGCAATTGCTTCACCCTGGCCTTTTCTAACTACAGTTTAATATCTGTGTTCTTAGCAGGTTAAATGAACTTTGCACTAATCTCATTGTTCTGAGCCAGTTGTGTGGGTACTGTGTGGAACCATCACCTAAAGTGAAATATTTCTTATTTAAGCAATTAGAAGATGAACTGTTTGGAGGTAATGGGAAATGTTTTAGATTAAAAGACACATGTTTTATAAGGATAGTGATCATATGAAGCCATTAATTATCACACAGATGTTTAGCACCTTTATAAACCATACCGATAACAGAAATCACAAAATGTCACTGACTAAATGTTACATACCCTTGAATGCACTGAGCAGGCTAGATACTGAGCCATGGGGAGCAGAAAGGACCTGTCAAAAGACCTGGGTAATAAGGTACTGGAACTGCATAAAGTTGGACAAGGATATAAAATATATCCAAAAGCCTTTGAAATTCCAGTCAGTACTGTTAAATCACTTTCAAAGAAGTGGAAGATTCTGGGATCTCTTGATACCAAGCCAAGGTCCGGTAGACCAAGAAAGATTTCAGCCAAAACTGCCAGAAGAATTGTTTGTGATACAACAAAACCCCTTGAGAGACGTACAGGCTGCTCTGGAAAAAGACGGTTTGTTTGTGCTCAAGGAGCACAATATGACAATAATTGAACAAAAATGAGCTGCACAGTTGTGTTGCCAGAAAGAAGAAATTACGATACCAGTGCCCCATAAAAGCCCAGTTACAATATGCCTGACAACATTTTGCCACCTCACACCTTCTGGTATGCTGTAATTTGGAGTGACGAGACTAAAATAGAGCTTTATGGTCACAACCATAAGTGTTGTTTGGAGAGGAGTCAACATGGCCTATAATGAAAAGAATACCATCCCTAATGTGAAGCATGGTGGAGGATCATTGATGTTTTGGGAATGTGTGAGCTTTAAAGGTACTGGGAACCTTGTGAAAATAGATGGTAAGATGAATCCAGCATGTTATCCAACAATACTGGCAGACAATTTGCATTCTTCTGCGTGAAAGCTGCGCATGGGATGCTTTTGGACTTTCCAGCACAACAATGACCCTAAGCAAAAGGCCAAGTTGATCCTCCAGTGGTTACAGCAGAAAATGGTGAAGGTTCTGGAGTGGCCATCACCATCTCCTGACCTTAATATCATTAAGCCACTCTGGGGAGATCTCAAATGTGCAGTTCATGCAAGACGACCAGACTTTGCATGACCTGGAGGCATTTTACCAAGACGAATGGGAAGCTATACCACATGCAAGAATGCGGGGCCTCATAGCCAACTATCACAAAAGACTGCATGCTTTCATTGATGCTAAAGTGGGCAATACACCGTATTGAGAACTGAGGGTATGCAGACTTTTGAACAGGCGAAATTTCATTATTTTCTTTGTTGCCATGTTTTGATTTATGATTGTGCCATTCTGTTAAGAATATGAGTCCTATGAGAAATAAAAACAAATGGTTTTGCCTGCTTACTCATGTTGTCTTAAAGGTTTTTACATATATTACCAATTCTCCAGGGGTAAGCAAACAATTGAGCACAACTGTTGATAATTCGACTTATCTATCCCAGATTCCGGGCAGCGCTATGCCAATTTGCACTACAGGCATGTAGAGAGACAGCGAGGAAAAGCACAGGCATCCGATCCAGGGCTCAAACTATTGGTTGGGGGAATGCGTTTCTGAGCTTACACCTATTTGTCTTTGGAATGTTATGTGGAAATGGTTTCAGATATGTTTACATCCTTTACAGTATATTCCTTTTGTACAAAACTACTGTTAAGACAGCCAAATAAATCTCTGAAATGGAACAAGTGTGTCCTCCTCCATTTGCTGCTCAGTCGGCCACAGCAGATATTGTGAGAAAAGTGAGAGAAGAAATAACAAGTTTCTCACAGGGTTCACCACAGACGGACTGAGGTAAGGATTAAAGTAAGATTTGTACACATGTTCGACACTAGCACACACTAAAGTGCGTCTGAACATTATCCCTCTCTGCATACTACTTTATTTCCCTCTGACATTCACAGACATCCGCACTCACGTGCTCCTTGGATGGATTAAGCATTTCTGAATGAAATATACAAGACATGAATTAACAGCCTAGGTTGATATATACACTGCACAGATCCTGTGTAGCTTTGGTTTGATTCTTGTCCATTACTACTAGACTTTTCTCAATGTGTCAGACAGTCTGTCTAACAATACAATGACAATAATCTCTTTATTTAAATAAATGAGTGGACCAGCATCAGGTTGTGAGCTGTTAAGTGAGGCCATTAGTTAAATCCAAAGCTGGATCCTAGTTGATGAGGTTTGGAGTTACCACAGCCATGACATCATCATTAATGGACTCAAACAGAAAGCTTGATTCAGATCGGTCATCAGCAAATGTCCATGTGGGTGTATTCCCTCGAGCCACAGGTGTAGAGAGAAAGGCAGCAATAAACAGCCTTCTGTGAATCATTAATCACAAGCTCAACACATCTGTGGCTCGTCCATTCCAGTTTGTTCAAAGCCCTAGTAAAGATTAGTGCTGAAGAAAGTGTGTATTGTACTTTTACGACATGCATGTATCATACGAATAAACCTGTAATCTGTCGGATGGTTGATTTCATTCTTTAAACATTCTCCCACGGGCCTACTGTATAATGAGAGGACGTATTCACATAATGGACATTAAATGTTGGCTTACAACACAGACCACAACCTAAAGACCACTAACAGCATGAGGTCCTAACAATGCGGGAGCACGCTAAAGGGCCAGGAAAAGGAGCTGGTCTTTCTGAACACTGCAGCGATAGTAGAGCTTGCACTCGCCTGGAATCCAGTTCACCACCAGTCACTACAGTAGTTCACCTCATGCTGTGTTTTCGGGACCACCGAATGTTAGGGACTAGCGACTAGTGATTTCTGTGATTAAATCACTACGAGAATCCAGATGCTAGTTTTCTAACCCCTTGGGGAAGATTCTAATTGTTTTCTCATCAGAGACCAAGCACGTGTACATGCCCCAAACTTACTATTGTATTGTACCTGCTACAATTGTCTCTTACTGATAAACAATGAGGATTCTCGTCACGTTGTCCAGGAGAGATTATGTTTTTACAGCCTGTTTAACAGTGCGACCATCATCACCCTATCAGCAGTGAACCGACAGCATGTCACACACAGCTCACAACATTCCGTAGCAGAGCAGCTCTCTTACAGAATACTAACAAGGAAAGGTCTCGAGGGAATAAAACAGATAGATGAGTAAAATCATTGTTCAGCTTATTAACTACTGTTGACAATATTGAAACATAGACTTTGCTTATGTCGTCCTTTTATGTCCTACATCCCAAAGATAATTAATACAGTACATATCTGCAAGCCATTTATAATACAATTTCTAACCTTATCTTTACCGCCAAATTGGTATTACTGATTTTTTTAAACAGCCTTTACCTGTAAACTGTTACCACATTTTTGTGTAAAGAGACACTCTTAAAACTATAATCCCAAAAGTGTTCTCTGCAAATGGAAAAGGTTCTAACATAAACTGTTTTATCTGAAGAACCCTGTTTGGAAGAAACGGGTTCTTTGCTAGGCAAACAGTTCCTTGTGCAGTTGTGTTCAAAATAATAGCAGGTTAAATTCACTAACCAGAGAAATTACTGTTTTTGGTAGAAATCATATTTTGACGTGGCAAATAATTGACTAGTATGTGCAGTAGCAATAGAAAACCAACAAACTCAACTGTCATGACATGCATGCTGGTGATTCTGTGTAATTGAATTGTTAATTGAAAGGGGCGTGTTCAAAATAAAAGCAGTGTAGAGTTCAAACAAATGAGTGAGTTAATTCATTCTGTGAAATAAATTGGCGTCAAACAGGTGGCCCTTATTCAAGGACGAAGGCAGCAAATGTTGTACATGCTGGTTATAGTGCATTTCTCTCTGAAATTCTGAGCGAAATGGGTTGTTCCAGACATCAGCGTACGCTGATTAAAAAGTTGATTGGAGAGGGGTAAACATACAAAGAAGTGCAGAAAATGATAGGCTGCTCATCTAAAATGATCTTGAATGCTCTAAAATGGCAACCAAACCCAGAAAGACGTGGACGTAAACGGAAAACCACCATTCGAACGGATGGAAGTATAGCCAAAATACCTGTGAGGACTGTAACAATTAGAAGACACTTATGTAAAGCCAGGATATCAGCAAGAAGCCCCCGCAATGTCCCATTGTTGAAAAAACAACATGTGCTAAAGAGGTTACAATTTGACAAAGAACACATTGACTGGCCTAAATAGAAATGGTGCAACATTTCGTGGCCTGATGAAAACGAGATTGTTCTCATTGGGTCTAGGGGCCACAGACAGTGAAGCATGGGGGAGCAAGCATCATGACATGGGGATGTTTGTCATACTATGGTGTTGGGCCTATTTATTGCATACCAGGGATCATGGATCAGTTTGAATACACCAAAATACTTCAAGAGGTCGTGTTGCCTTATGCCAAAGAGGAAATGCCCTTGAAATGGGTGTTCCAACAAGACAACGACCCCAAACACACCAGTTAGCAAGCAGCATCTTGGTTCCAGACCAACAAGATTAACATTATTTAGTGGCCAGCCTAATCCCCAGAATTTAATCAAATAGAGAACTTGTGTGGTGACATAAAAAATGCTGTTTCTGAGGCAAAACCAAGAAATGCAGAGGAACTGTGGAATGTAATCCAATTGTCCTGGGATGGAATACCTGTTGGTCGACTGCATGCAACAAAGATGTGAAGCAGTTCTCAAAACCGTGGTTATCAACAAAATGTTAGTTCAGTGATTCACAGATCTTCAAACATTTTTCAGTTTATACCGTACAATAAAGGTTTTGAGTTTGTAAGACAAATGTCCAATGTTTCAATAAGGTTTTCATACAGTAGTTGCAAAGATTCACTGTCTTTCACAGGAATCTATTATTTATGGGAAAAATATGAAAATGTACTTTTAAATAACAACATGTAATAGTTCAAGCACATTTCAAACATTGTTTGAGAAAATCAGATTCCTTTGACAGATGCGGGATGGCGATCGGGACTCGTGGTTCATCCAAACACATATTACAGAGTCGCCAATTCGTTTTGCACTGCTCATCCAACAAGGAAGCCTTTAGTCAGATCATGTAATGGGATGACTACAAAATCAACTATATTTCCGTGATTGAATTTACAGGCTCTCGATCTGCACAAAAGGAGTCGCTGGAGAGCAACATGGTAATGTAGATGATTCGGCTTATCTAACCCAAATCCCGGGTTATGCGCTGCCTTGTTCTGGAGGTCCAGGGAAAGCCGGAGAACCCATAGTCAGGCTCGAACCACTGACTATCATAACATAAACTGTCCTGCAATGCACTGACTAAGCCCACTATGCCATGCTGACACTCCCAAGTTTATGCCAAATTTAAGTGTTCAGCAGAAGCATCATCCTGTCACCAGGGGGAATGTAAACAGACAAATAGGATCTGCCAGTATTCTAAAGGGCATAAAAAGGACTTAAATGAGCAAGGCTAATGTACTGTATTTGTTAAACTCTAATAACTGTTAAAATTTTAATTACTTTCACATTTATTATTGAACAGCTGCTCACAGCTGGCGGTCCTGCCCTGAAGTTGTGCACCATCTTCATAGGTGGCAGTCTAGAGAAAATTGAAATGCGACAGCGTCTCGCCTGCTGTCCGGCCCGGTATAATTCACATTCTAATAATAATATGTCTATTTGAACAACATTTGAAGGGTTTTCTAAGATTTTATATTTACATTACCTAAATAATTACATAGCCTATATCACCTTGCATTTACCCTATAGTCAATATCCGATCTTTGCAAATTATTTTTAAACGTTCTGCCATTCAAACCTGCATTAAAACTACATTTATTTTGTGTTCCATTTTCAAAAAAGTTGCATATTTTTGCAACTTTAGATCTTCCCTCTTTATATTGTTTAACATTATGCTAAATTTTCATCTGTTACATAATGCAAAAACTGTTCGGGTCAGGTGCACATTTGAGAATGTGGCTCAACCTAAGAATATCAATCTCATTGGCGTTCTCCCGATGTGGAAAAGTGAAAATATTGCTGTGCTTGTCATGTTAATATTTAATATTTTATCAACTTTTAAGATGAATTATGAACTGCTTCATCAGCCTTGTGTTTAAACATAATATTTAGTAACCAGTGTTGTATGCAAGTTATGTTTTACTGGCCATCGTCCTGTAAATGCCCCAAAGTTGGTTATGAACCGTCCCAGACATATTTTTATATATAAGGTGGGACACCTTGTATTTCGAGCCCTGGCCGGAGCAACCATTGCGCATCAAGTATAGCATCATCTTATTATGCATCCTTTTATAGGCTACACCTAAGTTCCCAACACTTTGTTCACTTATTTACACATAATCCATGGGATCAGTTGAGCATCACATGTGAGTGATTTTGCCCACCTGTTACTGCGTTTAATCCTTGGGAGGTGGATCGGTGACTCATGCCTCTGGTGCGTTATGGATGAGCCAAAGTCAGGATCACAGAGACAGTTTCATTTTCACATGCCAATCTTGTAATTGCACAGCACAACGAGTATACAGTAAATTTAATATGTGGTAAGTAATCCATGCTGCGTGCAATATTAACCATTACAGAGTGTGACATGCATTTCCTGAGTGATATTTAATTTGTTTGACACCCTCAAGTTTAACAGAAGTTATTAAGTGGTGGCAGATTAAACAGTTAATAGCATTTTCCGATTGTTCAAACTTTCATTGGAGGTGGTAGTTGTGTTTTTTGATTGGTCAACGTCATAAACATATGACAGTAACTGTAGTGGAACCTTTATTTTGTAATTTTTGGTGAGTTATGGCACTTTTCAGTTTTTTTTTTTCAGAATTTGCCACGTTACAGAGCCAGCCAACCAGCCAACCATTGAGGGACAAAAAAATTAATGGTACGCATACCTCCCTGTGTCACCTTCATCATATATTTTTTCTATACTTAAGCTGAGACTACTGGGACTCTATCTTAAAGGTCTTATCTAAAGTACTTCAAACTCGCCTCGCACAGGAATGGCATAAAATGTGAGCATCCTATCTCAGTCCCTCCTCTCTATTATAGTCTTTAATGAGTGGTCGGTGAGCATGTTACTAGGCAGATATATCAATTTTGGGCATTTGACACATGGCCTCTTTAGGTTTAAGATCTTGTAGCTGATTACCTAACAATAGTTTTGCTAAAGTAAGCAAAACGCTTGGGTCTTTCATGGCCCCCCCTCTTTACTGTCTAGACAAATGATGTATTTATAATTTATCTTGATCTAAAGATTTTGCCTTCTAACTTATTTGTTTTAAGTCCTCGTCATTCAATTTATCTTTATTTAACACTTATAAACTATTCTTCTGTTGTCTTTGCTAATTCAAACAACTTCACTTTCCAGAGACTACCTGACTAATTGTGTGCTGATGTTAGCCTAATTTATTGTTAAGACGTGTTTTGTTTGAACTTTTCTTTTTTCTTTCTGTGATTGTATGTTTTGGTCTCGTGCTGTTCTGTATGTGTCATTATGTTGTCTTCTGTTTGCTTTATGCGTTTTGTATATCTGTGTTGTGTGTGGCTATTTTGTATATCTGTGTTGTGTGTGGCTATTTTGTATATCTGTGTTGTGTGTGGCTATTTTGTATATCTGTGTTGTGTGTGGCTTTTTGTATATCTGTGTTGTGTGTGGCT
>JACXGM010023998.1:0-15931 GCA_016801145.1 Umbra pygmaea
CGGGTCCCTTGTTTTGCCCACCCCAGTGTTGTGGGCATAGAGAGGGGGCTCTGTCACATCCTGGTAGGATGTGTCTGTTAAATTCTGTCTGTGTGACTTTTTTGCCCTTTCCCAGTGTTTGGTTTTCTTGTTTATTGGTTTCTAGCTCCCCCCTGTGATGTATTCTGTTTATTGCATTCCCTGTTGTCTCCCCTAGCCATGCCTCTCTTCTTGGTCTGGGCTCTCTACTCCTGGGTGTTCTATTTAGTTTGTTCTCTGTATCAGCTTGATTAGTCTATGGGCTACAGCTTTGTGTTATTATTGATTTCCTTCAGCCGTGTTTTCTGCCTCTATTTAATGTGCCCAGACTAAGAGGAGAGTGCTGAAGCATTGTGGATTTTTCCTCCCTGTCACTGTGTGTTCAAGTTCTCCGTGAGTGTTTGTTTCCAGTTATCCTAGTGTCAGTTGTAAGTAGTCCTTTTTGTTCTGTACTCCCGAGTTCCGTGTTCTGAGTTTCTTTTGTATTTAAAGTGTCCGTGCCGCTTAAAGAGCACGTGGGTTTTTTCGTTGTTTCCGTGTTTATTTGCCTCTGTGGGGATTATTTAATAAAGATCCCAAGCCTCGCTCACTGTTTACCGCCTCCAGTCTCTCTCCCTCAACCGTACTCCGCACATTCCTGACACTTTTACCACTTGATTGTACATATTTTATCTCTCCGAGGACTACTGCAAGATAAATACAACTGCTGGCATTTGTCAATGTCTACCTTTTCAAGCTTCGAATTAACTATGTTTGAATTGGGCAAATCTCAGCCTGTTCTGTGTGCACGTATTTATCGATCTCCTACAACAAGAACTTCATCTGAGATTTTTCTGAATTAATGTCTGAAATCATGCCGAAATATGACCAAATTTTAAATGTAGGATATATGAATATTCATGTATACTGTCCTACGATTCTGCTGGCTAAAGCTTTTCTAAATCTTATTGACGTTTTTAACCTTACACAGTTTCTAAGTGGTCCGACACAGATCCATGGCCACACCTTAGACATTGTTTTGTCATGCAATCTGCCTATTTTAAATAATGAAAGACATGAAGCTGTCTTTTCTGCCCATGCACCTGTTTTATTTGACGTTTCACTTCCTAGCAATATTTTTAAGCAATGCGCTCCACCTCGTATCTGCAGGATAATTAAACCTGCTATTGCTGCCCAATTCTCCAAAATATTTAATGACTATAGGGTCATCCACTTGTCTAGGTACAGATGAGTTGATTTTCTCCTTTTCATTCAACTGCAGACAGTTTGACGAAATTGCACCTCTAAAAACCAGGCATTTCAAACCTAATTCTGAACCTTGGATAAATGACCTAACTCGAGATGCTAGGCAATCGGAGAATGTCAGTTGCTTAGAGGGAAGCCTTCCAATTGATAGGGAACGATGGCGCGTTTGGCTGCCGCGCTTGGCTGCCACTCCTCTCTCCCATTTATTTTTAGTAGTTTTTAGTAATTTTAGTAGTTTCTTGTTAGTAGTTTCTGTGATGACTATTTGTGTTTTTTATGTACAGTGATGTGGAATTACGCTACACACATTGGACTGCTGCTTTTATCTCTAAGTGCTGCTTACTAGAATTCACTCTTTCTTTTGCATGCTCTGCTCCTTAGTACAATGAAAATCTGCATGCTATGAAGGCTTTGTGTCGCAAAATGGAGCGTAGATGGAGCATATCAGGTTTAACTGTTCATCAACAGGCCTGGAAAGATGGTTTACTTGAGTATAGGGCTGAAATTGTGTCAGCTAGGATTATTTTTCTCAAATAATTGTCAATGACCAGAGAAAAACTAAACTACTGTTTCATTCAATCAACAAGCTGTTTAAAAATCACACCCTTTCCAATGTTCCTGCATCATCTCACTGTAACATCCAGCCCTCGTTGGGCTGTTATATGGACTCCCTTGTTTTGGTTCAGTTAGGTCTCCTGTGTATATGTCTGCTTTTATTTTGGTCTTCAGTGCATGCAGGGTGGTTATGTTTCTATGTTCAGTTGTCATGTTCCCTTTTAGTTGCTTCCCAGTGTGTGATGTAATGGTTCCCCCTAGTGTCCCTTTTGTGCCTTGCCTTATTTTGTCTTGAGATGTCTCCCGGTGTGCTTTGTTTTGGGTTTAGGTTCCCGCCCCTCACTCCCTTTTTTTCTTGTCACATGTTTTAGTTACCCAACAGATCACGGTTTAGTTAATTTCCATGTCCAGGTGTTGTACATTGTCTTCGTTAGTAAGTGTATTTAGGTTCAGTGTTTGGTCTTGTCTCTTGTCGTTCAATGTTGCCTGTTACATGTTCCGTGTGTGGTCTTTTCAGAGGTATGCCTTTTTTGCCCCGCGTGGCAGTTTTGTTTAAAAAGTGTTTATATTAAACCTCATCTGATTATTTGCATTCCCTTCGCACTTGTCTCATTGTTCTCGACACTACAAAGGAACAGTCATGACAGACAGGTTGGGTTACAGTGTACCCTGTAACCCAACCTGTGAGTGCCTGGGATTCGAGATGGACATATTATTAAACAGTCAACATCAACCATCTACGTGCCTGCGTCCTCCTCTCTCTTTTCACCACAACATCATGACAGTTAGCCAGGCCTCCCTCTCTAGATTACAAATGGTTCAAAATGCTGCCGCTCCACTGCTTACTGGAACTCATAAACGAGATCACATTACACCTGTTCTTGCCTGCCTAGATTGGCTACCGGCTTGCTTTAGAATACATTTTAAGATTCTGTTGTTCTTTTTTAAAGCTCTTTATCGTCAAGAACCAGCTTATATAACTTAATTACTTATGTTCAACTTGGTTGTTTTAAATGTGCTATACAAATAAAGTTGGATTGGATTGGATGGAATAATGGCTCCTGAAATTACCCAATATTGTGTAGTTTCTCATTTTGACACCAAAACAGCAGCCCCATACACAACAAACTGAGATGCACTGTATATATACAGTTGGTGCAACAGGTGTAAATTCCACTCACAACCTTGGACGTAGCTACGCCCGACCTAGGATTTAAGCCCAACCGCTTTACATCGAGTTGGTGCAACTGGCCCCTGAAGAGGCGCCACCCGGGAGCAACTGCAGATGACAGAGCACCGTAAGTTTTTTTTCAACACACTTCCCCACTCTTTAAGATGGAGTAGGCTATACTACGTTGTCGACACCTAAAGTTTTAGGCTACAGTGTAATTAATTACTATATGTAATATAGTCGAGTATTCAAGGTGTGAAATTACATGCTTATGCAACCTAAGTCAACAAACGGTTGTAACGTTATGTCTTCATTGATTGTCATCTATGGGACAGTGAGCACAGTACTTAGCCTGTAGGCTGAGGTGGATACAGAGAACAATCGTATATTGTGTTTCTTTGTTGTTGGTTTATTATATTACTAGGGTTGGGTATCGTTTGGATTTTAACGATTCTGATGCCGAACCGGTACTTTTAAAACGATTCCGATTCCTAAACGATTCCTAAACCGATTCTTGAAAAACTGAAAAAATTAATTTTTTAAATTTAACAATATTGATATAGACTTAAATATATAATAATTAAACCTAAGTCACCTAACACACAACTACAATAATTTAATAATAAATAACAGTTACACTATTAACAAGTAACAACAAAATAAATGTTAAGTTGGTATGCTTAATAAACCAGCTTCAAACTTTAGCAGTTCTTTTGCAGAAATATGAGCATATATGCCTTCTCTGGCAAGTGTCACACACCCACACCATCTTCGAGGACCTTCCGGTTCTCTCAGTCATCGGAATACTAGGATTTCATTAGATTTCATGGTAATATTTTTGCAATTTAGTCTAACATTAGACCGAGATTACTTTTCTGTCAAATAAGCTTTCCAATCCCGTTCTGCATTTCTGGGCATTTAAGTGGCTGGCACGCATTTCAACATCACGTCTCCTGAAGTCCTCTAATATTTCCTAATTAATGTCGTCAACACATCCATGATTCATGGAAATGTTGCATAAAATACAACAAGCCACAAAGAATGCTGCGACTTGAGTAGTGTACTACCTGTTCTATCCGAACACCTGACGCGCATTTTCAGTGTGCCAAATGTTCATTCAATTAGGCTACACTGCGTGTTTGTATGAGTTTTTGAATAAACAGCATTTTACGCACTTGGCATCATAAATTGTGTCATCATTAACCATGTCTTTAACGCATAGCTGTTGTCCCCTTCACAGCCACCCATCCAAGGGGGGATTCCTCATGGCAAAGTTGCCATAAATGAGTCGTGGCTTGAGCCTGAGTAATTCTGAGTAAAGACATGGGTAATTTTACTATTAGCATCGCAAATTACGTGTGTATACTTGTTGATTGAATGGGTTCCCTTGAGGTTGATGTATATCAGTGAAAATAATTAATTATGAATAATTTGAGTACATGTGTACACTAGATGTATATCTATTTTTCAAATTTTCGAACACAATGACTTCCTCGTGTGGTAATATTTTTCCTTCTAATTATGTATTGCAATAATAAAGAACTGCTACATTTGTGTAGATGAGAGGAGCAAAGTGTATGCGCGTTGTGCACACGCTACATTATTGTTAAGCATGCGCCCTTAAAATAGCATATAAATAACATGCCACTGACTTCAAACCAGGTTTTTCCTGGTCAGTGGCGGAATTGTTTTCGGGGACTGCAAGATAGCACCAGGGAACGTTTGCGCCGGAACACGCCTCTTCTTTTCGCTGAACCGCACAACGAACGCAAGTTCATTCCCTTATTTACCGACGCGCGTCTGTGGAGGGAAAAGTCCCATATGCGTCGGGTGTAAGATAGGAATAAAACATGCGTTTGTGTAAAAAGTCAATTGCGCTGGGTGTAAGATAGGGCCCTATATGTTATTGGTTAGAGGAGGGTAAGTGGACCTCTAGCCTTCTCTATGTTTCATTATAGACACCAGTGTTCCATTACGCAGCTGTTGCCTATTGTAATTTAGAAAGTATATTACCAGATCATTTGTGGCCTGTATTTTGTTGGTTAATCCGCTGGTGTACCTTGTCTTGTTCTCGATCTGGACATGTGTAGGTTATATTGAGTATCTGATTAAAACCGACATACCTGCGATTGCTTCCATTCGTTATTCATTGGGACTGAGTGTGACAGCAAGACTGTACGACGTGCTCTCCTGACTTATTCTTTTGCGCTACCGTATCTCAGACGTTCTCCCAAAAGACGTTTTCATGAAACTATTTTGAAAATATTATTTAAATTTTATGTCAACATATTTATGGTGTTTTTAAGTTGATCTGCCCGTTTTGTTATTAGGCTATATTCACCCTTCTATTACGTTGCACCGGCATGTTTCATTTCGCCGGTTCATGCAAGAACATTCCACTCATTCCATAGCATTCTAAAATATATATTAACGTTCACGTTAAGGTTAGTTATGTGGTTACCATTGATTGTATATGTTGTTACTGAGGTTAAAGGTTAGGATTAAGGTTAACGTTAACATTACTAAAAAAATATTATAATATAGGCCTATTATAAAATAATATAATGTGCAACACACTTGCATCACGCTGGAAAGGAGAAAAACACACAAAGCATCCGGATTTGAACTCGCAAACTCCGGGATGAAAGTTAGGAAAGTTTTTGGCATTTTAAAAGTAGCCTACATTTACGGTATCTAGCTAATGGTAGACTACAGAGAAAGTGTGATATTTTAACGTCCATTTCGCAGCATCAGAGGGAAAATACTTCAGTCGACACATTAAGTGGAATCGAAATTAGGAACCGAAATTTGCGTTCTGATCCGGTCCGATTACTCCCGGTTGCGTAGGAACCGGTTCCATAGTGGAACCGGGTTTCGGTACCCAACCCTATATATTACATGTACAAATTGCTATTAGTCAATTTAAATGTGTGTTTGTATACCTCATGCGACTCTGTTTGTGGCGTGTGTGCAGAAAAAGCTTCTTCCGCATCACTCTACCGTATAGTTTCTCCTTGTGCAAAGTGCAATGAATTGTTGAACGATGCACAGTGACACCATCTGCAGCAAGATGATGTTGTAGGTCTTTGGAGGTGGTCTATGGGCCGTTTTTTACCATTCTCACCATACTTTGCCTTTGCCTCTCTGATATTTCATTTGACCTGCCACTTCTGGCCTTAACAATAACTGTGCCTGTGGTCTTCCATTTCGTCACTATGTTCCTCACTGTGAACACTGACATATTTAATCTCTGAAATAGCTTTCTGTAACCTTCCCCTAAACCATAATGTTGAACAATCTTTGTTTTCAGGTCATTTGAAAGTTGTTTTAAGGCCCTAATGTTGCCACTCTTCAGAGCTAGAGTCAAAGAGAACAACAACTTGCAATTGGCCACCTTATACCTTTTCTCATAATTGGATGCACCTGTCTATAAAGTTCAAGGCTTAATGAACTCACCAAACCAATTGTGTGTTCCAATTAATCAGTGCTAGGTATTCAAATCAACAAAATGACAAGGGTGCTCATATTTACGCAACTGTCTGATTTTGTTTTGATGCATGTTGCGCCTTGCATCTCATTTCACTACCGAAATATGACCTTTGTCCTTCAGTTATTTGATAGATCTAAATGAAATTGCTGATCCCAACACTCAATTATTTACAAATGAAAATCATGAAAATTGTCAGGGGTGCCTAAACTTTTGCATTCGACCACTTTTTTTGTGGAGTGTTTCATATATATATAGGGAACACCCCACAAAAGCTGCAGTTTTGGAGATGCTCTGACCCAGTTGTTTAGCCATCACAATTTGGCCCTTTTTTTTCTGCTTCTTCATTTTCCCCTCTAGGTCAGACCATCTCCAAAACTGCAGCACTTTTTCCTCTGTACATGCCTTCTAAATCATAGTACTACTCAGTACTGCTATCTGTAAATACCTATAATGCAACTGTGTACTCTGTTTACTCATTAAATTAATTATGTTTTAATTTGTTGACTCAAATGTAAACCAAAATCAGTTCCAGCAGCTTGTGGACACAAAAAATGAAATTATCACAAATCCTGTTTTAAAAGTATTTTCACCAAGTGCTACATATTCCATAACAAGCTAACCATTATCACATTAACATAAGTAACATCATGTTTTATCAATTTATATACAGTATTGTAACATGAGGTAACACAGCCCACTTACCCAGCTCTGTCTGATCACTCCCTGTAGACACAAAGAATGTAGTTATCCATCAGCAATACAACATTCATTTATTCAAATTCTGTATCATCGCTCATAAATACACGCACTCACTCTAAGTTGCTCTCGATAAGAGTCTGTTAATTGATTCAAATGTGCATTTTTAGGCATGATAATAATTTAGCAATCAGTGTTTTATTGTACCTCAGCTAAATACCTCATGTCAAATGTATCTAAGGTGTGGAAGTAACTCTAGCTGTATCACCACTGACATTTTACACAAATTGTCACATCCAGCCCAGTGAGGGCTGTGATCAGGCCTTCATGGATCTATTTGTGTTTAGTTGCTCCCCTGTGTGTCCTGCCTTTTGCTTCCTCATGTGTGATGTTTTGGTCCCCCCTTGTGTTTGGTTTATACATTGCTTCTGTAATTGTCGATTTCAGTTAAGTCATTGTTGGTTACTCCCATGTCGTGTCACATGTTTCTGTCCACCAATAGATCCCTGTCTCATTTATGCCATGCCCAGGTGTTTGTCATTGTCCCTTGTTTGATTTGGTATTTAGCCCTTGTGTTTCCTTCTTGTCTTTGTCATTCATTGTAATCCTGTTACGTATCTCTGTGTTATGCTCCAGTTTGTCCGTTTTGCCCCTCGTGGCAGTCTTTTGTTTACCATCATAAAAATCATTGGATTATTGGAACCTTCGCGCCTGTCTCTCTCTCCTTATAACAGGGGATAACGTGACACAAATGTTTAATATGACTGCCTCTGCCTGCGTTGATTGGCCTAAACCATTCTGATTGTAATGTTGTTAACTTCACTAATGTTACACTTAAAATATTACGTCTTATTCAGAGCAACTTACAAGTCCATGCAGTATATTTTCAGTAAGCCATGTGCATAACAAACTATTCAACCATTCACTCGTTGCTGATCATATGACCCATTTTGTAACACAGTCTACTAACCCTGCTCTTCTAATTCAGGTCCAAGCAGTTTCTCTGTAAGTACAAAAAAACATAAGCAATAAAGTAAAAGTTCATAAAATTCTGAGTTCTACCTTGTTGACACAAAGAATATAAATATCTCCATTCCAATGTAAAATCAAGCCATTATATGAATTATACTGTATATGTGACAACAATACATTTTGTGACAAATTCTTTGCTGCTCTAATAATTCCATCCTATCTGAACAAATTGTAACACAAGACACCAATATACTTACGCTGCTCTTTCTGATTTACACAAACTCCCTCTGTGTTAACAAAGAATACAAGTTAATTTCAGTATTCATCATTAAATACATGTAATCTATTGTTGTTAAATAGTTTATCATATTGAAACACAAGCCACCAGTCCACATACCCAACTCCACCACATTTTCCTCTGTAAACAAAAATATGTCATTTTAATTATGATAATAACCATAGTATGGCCAATACACTTCACCACTAATGAAATCACAGCCTACTTGCCTTTTGCTTCCAATTGCCTTTTAGTCTGCTTCTCTGTAATACAAAAATAATAAAAGAAAAAATTGAAAATCACTGAAAGATTCATTTTTTCTGTAACTTAAATAAACAAGGAAAAACTTTATATTCTATTCATGCTTCATTACACATAAAGTGACATATTTCAATCCATTTTTTTCTTTCAATCTTGATGATTACAGCTTACAGCTCATGGAAATCCACTATCTTACAGAAGAAAACATGATAGAGGTGATACGTAAAGGTAGGATATTGGTAACCTCAAACACAGTAACATAATTGTGACCCACAACCTATATATGGCCTTATCATCACAAAATTATATCTATTTTTACATTTTATGTGAGAACAGGTTTAGAGCTTTCAAGTGGCATACCAGTCCGACTAATTTCTCTCACTGTGTATCACGCGTTGCGCGTGTGGTTTAGAAAGAGTGGGAAACCCAGCCAGGTAGATGTTTGCAGTAGTTTATTACACAATCCAGGAAGCATACAGGTCTGTTAGTTGCAGGTGATCAGACATGCGAGTAGCACAATTATAATATATACATGGACATAACTACTGCACTCTTATGCGGTGCAGATGCAGTAATATCCTATATACACAGAGCGTAGGCATAAATACTCGAGCAAACCTACACTCTTTTCACAATTAATGTTGCATACCTTGCATGAACTCCCGGACACCAGCCTTCACACAGTGACAACGTAATAATGAACCACGCCTTCCTCTCATTCACCTGGACTGATATAGGGACTGAGCCAACCAGCTGAAGGTGTTTAGATGATTAGACCACTCAGTCCCCAATCAGTACCAGGTGAAAGAGAGGAAGGCGCTACACAGCACATCTCATAACACCCAACACACATTTGACATAACACAAATCAACAGTAGCTACCTTACTGGATCTAACAACCATACACCAACCAAAATACATATTTAAGAGTCCATACTCAATTAATCGTCTCTTTCTGCCACAACCTGGCTGACGTCCCTGCCAGTTTGTGACACTGTGTGACACGTAAAGACACCATTTTAGTTTTTTCATATGCGGAAAAATTGAAGTTAATTCCTCAATTATTTAGTAATGCTATCAAACACAAAATATTTTAATTTGAATAAGATGTAGGAAATTAATGTGTTACGTTTATGCACATGGTGGTGAAACCAAAAGTGAATGTAAACACCCCATATCTTCCAACACTGTTACTTGGCCCGGTAAAGATTTTTAGCAGCATTTTAGAGGTGCTGACAAACAATGAAACTGAGGTGCACAACGAATATAATAGCCTACTATACTTTACACAGTTTAGGTGTGATAGGTAATACAGAGCGTACAACTGGATCTACATTCCTATCTATATTACCTATGACACATATTGTGGTGAAGGATTTCTTTGTAATACAGGTTTAAATGTCCGACAGCCCTACTCCTCACACACCACACAGAATAAATCCACATTGACCAAAAAATACCATGATGCAGAGGAAAAATATAAATACACACACAATATTGGGAGACAGGGATCAGCTGGTGATAATGATAATTAGTGAAACACAAGGCAGGGGTGACAAAGTCCCGATAAATGAAAAAATAATTGAATCTTGTCCATGCCTGACCACAGGATGGAGTCAAACCCATCCTATGGCTCAGTCCTTGTCCCTGGATATGACAATGTGTCTCAGATGTATGTCTAGATGTGGGTGGTGGGTCACAATTTCAGACAGTGTGAACTTGGAAAAATTAACTATTTGAATTCACCGCCTAGCAGGAGTTTAGAAACTCACAACTGGACACATTATAAAGCTCTAGATTACTTATTAAAGGGAAAGGTACTTTGTCACAGATGCATAAATGTAGAGAAATTCAATCTCTACATGTAATCCATCCCTCAAGGGAGCAGTGGTAGTTGGTCCAACTACAAATCTAAGCCAGTGCCTTCGCCAGGGGCACTGACTGGAGAACCTAAACTGTAGTTAGAAAGGGGGAGTGGCTACACAGGTAGCTATAACCAGGGGGAGTTGCTACACAGGCAGCTATAACCAGGGGGAGTGGCTACACAGGTAGCTATAACCAGGGGGAGTGGCTACTGAGGTAGCTATAACCAGGGGGAGTGGCTACACAGGTAGCTATAATCAGGGGTGTGGCTGCAATGAGAAAACATCATCCATCAATTGCCAGGTATCAGTTAGAAAAAGGAAGTCCAGGTTGTTGTCAAGTTTTAGTTTAAGGAGCAATGGAGCTTTATTGTAAATAGAACGGGTGTTGAGGAGCGCAAGATTGGTAGTTTGTCAGGGTGTAGTGGGGGTACAGATGGTTGAAGGTTGGAGGGGGCGAAGAAAACAAAGGTTTACAAGTCAATATGATTGGTATCTAGGAGGACGAGAGTGAGACAGGATAGAAGTTATATTGCTACCAGTTTTGGTGTTGGCAGACCATTTTTGACGAGGGCTTCGATGTAGGTAAAGACGTCTACTGAGAATGCCAGATGCACAGTCATGCTGAGTTACAACAGGATGAGGGCGGTAATTTTTATTAAAAGTAGTAGAATATTAGCCTGATATTCTAGTCAGAATGTGAGTCTGATACTGCTCCATTGGGCTTTGATTATGAGGCGTGTCCAGTAGCGGAGTGGTAATCGGGAGTGTCAGGACTTTTCCCGGTGGGCTGCTAGTGTTTCGAGGCCGCGAGGGCTGGTCTGATAATAGTTATACATTGCAAGTTCTTAGCAATACCATCACCTAGTGTGCGGCCGCTGCCCTCTTGTCAAACTGTGCAGCCTCTCCTTAACCCGTACAGTGGGCCGCAGCAGCCTCTTATTTCAATACAAACTCAGAAGGCACAAACGAAGTGCAGGTCACAACCATGTCTAGGATTTTGAGAAATATAGGGGGATCAGTGAGCGGCCCCTCCCCAAATGGCATAGCCCTGACGTAAAGCCATCAAACTCCTCTTTTTTTCCATGTCAGGTTTGGAAGTCTATCTGTAAAGTTAACAGACAGTGTGTGAGTAAGTCTAATGATGGAAAGCCAAAAAAGAAAAGCGAAATGTGTTAATAATGTTTATCTAAATTCTAATTGCAGCAACCTGTTTGCCAACGTAGAATCACTAAATGTGTTCTCCCTGCAAATTTACCTCCAACAGCGTGTTCAGAAATCTGTTCTTCTGAGTGCGCGCGACAGTAGAGACGGAGCAGGTGATGTGATACAAAGAACTTCTTTAAAACGTTCATATTTGCTACTATATTAGCTAACTTCTGTGTCTGCTTAGAAATCGAAAGACTCTTCCTAAACAAAGCAGACTCTTGGAACTTAGTTTTCAAAACGGTAAGGAAAATAGTTGCTGATATTTAAGTCAGCTGTCTAGCTACAGTATCTAGCTTTACATTGTCAGTAGATGGCTAGCCAGCATGCAAGAGCTCTGGTTATGTACCCTACTGAAAAATAAATGTATTTACTAGCTAAATGTGTAGCTGAAATATAGAGTAAAGCCTAACTCTCATAGTAGCTCACTTTATTTATTTAATAAGAGAATGAAAGAAGTGCAGTGCAAGACAAACACATGGTAAGCCCTCACTCATAATTATAATTTTAAACTTTGCTTTGCAGAGAATAATGAGAAAAACAGGGATACAAAACAAAATCGTGCTGAGACAGGCTGCAATACTGGAAGACCAAGAGAGGAGAGAGGTTAGTGTATATTACATTAAAAAACAGTCATGCATATTTGTTCATCTTCCATAAGTGACCTTTCTGACAGGGCTGAGCTAGGCAGAAGCTATTGACACTGTAATACATCACATATATCCTACTGGAGTAAAAGTAAAATCCCCTCAGAAATCTGTACTTTGGTAAAAGGCCTCTATTAAAATTTCAATCAATTATTAGGCTAATTGACCATTATTATAACATCATATTTAATGTAAGGCACTAGCTATCCTTTACCTATGTAAAACTATTTGTTAAGCAAAACGCCAATGCAATGCTCAGGAATTTATTCAGTTCTATAAGTGGTCCTCAGTTGTCTCTCTCTAAATAAATGAATGAAACATGTAGAGTAGGAAATTACACATTGAAAGTGGGTAGACTATTTGCAGTTAAAATTTACCCCCATTAAAAAATGGGCTTGTGCACCATGAAACTCCCGGGCTGAAAATGTGTCCCACTCCGCCTCTGGGCGTGTCTTAACCGAAAAAAACTCTGCACTCAATTGGATAGACCTACAACCAATCAGAGCGACGCAATAAGTAACAAATCCCGTAGGAAGGACGGCAAACACATCTTTACGCTCGACAAATGCCTTGATTGCAGTTCTCTGTTTGTCTTTTTAAATTTATTTGCTGTTGATTTCTTTTATAACAGACACGATAGCAGAATCTATATCTCAATTCTCCAGCTGCAGTCATCTTTGTTGTAAACCAGTTCAAACCAAGCACTCTTCGATGACGTGATGAAAACTTAACTGCAGATCATCTGTCCATCATCGTCTAAAGCCCGCCCTGGCAATTTGATTGGCCCGACGATTTCTGAACTGAGCATAATTACTCCTCAATGGATCGAGTCCAGACCGAACTTCCAGACCAAAAAAGGTTGTGGACGGGGTTCGGGCTGGCATCCGGGCTAGTAGATAAACCAGGGCACAATGTCAACAGCAGAAGCAGGGGGAAGTAAGACTGCTGGTACATGACAACGATTTATGGATCCAGAATAATCACACGGAAACACAGAACATGCTATCTGAACCAACCTAACCAGTACCAGAGCCTAGCAGTTAGAAAACCCCACAGCAAACATAACCCACACCAATAGACCTTAAACAAAGAGAGAGTGGAGACTTACTCAGAGTAAATTGTCGGCTGGAGCCCAGGCCACAACAACCAGGTGGAGACCAGGTTGACACAACGCGAGCAAAAGAAAGGAGCAGATACTGTATAGCAGGGGTGTCCAACCCTGTTCCTGGAGAGCTACCATCCAGACTATTTTCACTTGAACCTCAATTTAGCACACCAGATTCTACTGATTAGCTGGATGAGGAGCTGAACGAGGCTACAATATTTGCAGTTGAAGTGAAAACCTACAGGATGGTAGCTCTCCAGGACCGGAGTTGCAGATGCCTGCTGTAGAGCTAGCTGGTCAGCATGGTGGGTCTGGAGGAAGTATTACCCCAGTCGATGTGAAACTTGTTTCAGGTGAACTACGGTACTTTATTGTCCAATAGAAAGGTACAAAAACAACCATTAGATGATATATTCCAGTGGAAGAAAAAATCAGGTGTCCTTTAACACAAAACGCAGTCCACGCCAGGAAGTTGTAATAATGCAAGCTAGCATAATAGCTTAGTTATCGTGACAACCAACTGATGTCCAACTTCGCACCCAGATAGCCAGAGGGAAGAGACAATGATGACAAAACAGCAAAAAAGGAAACAAAACAATGACTAAGACAATGTAAAGCAAACTCCAAAAAACAAACACGAACAGTTTCCAGGGAGAAGCGGCAATCCAAAAACGATGCCAGCAGATACTCTGACAAGAATGACACTCTCAAGGGAAAGACACGTGAAATGTAGGCCAGTCTCTCTTTTGAGTGATGTTTGTGTATTAGGGAGGTGGTTGCTGTTGGACTCAGATCACTAATTCCCTTTAATTTAAATGACATAATTTAGTTTGATGATTTTAGGAATGTAACAAATATTGTTGTAAAACAAGCATCAGTACACAGTTTACTTACCCTGCATTCTGATAGATCTACGTTCATGATCTTTAAGGACAAAGAAAATAAAGATAACTGTCAATAAAATCTGAAGCTCAATATTTAATTCACCAATTTTATTTCATAAACATAATTTAGCAAACATGCAATCTACTTCAAAGGTACTATTTGTTTTTGGAAGTAGATTATACAGTATGAAAATGAGAGTTCTACATTTCAACAGCATTTCAACATCATGTCATATTAGAATATGTCTGAACCTAAAGAAGTGATGAAGAATCAAAAACATGCTGGACGGAATATAATACTAGGCAGAGATCATAGTTCAATACACTCATCTTACATATGATGATGCTGAGATAATGGTCACTCACCCAGCCTTTTCAATTGAACTCTAAAGAGCTCACCTGTAGACACAAAGAATACAAAATAATATAAACATTACAGAAACAATACTTATTTCCCTAAACCAAAACAGTAGGACCAAACTCTTTTGTTTTAACCTCTCCAGTACAGGATCAGTTTCAGCAATTCATTAAGCAATTCAACATACCCAGAACCATCAAATTGCTCCTTTCAAATTGTAAACAGAATCACTTGCCTGACCTTCAACAGTTTGTTTTATTTTTTGATGAACAGGATTAAAAAGTGACCTTTAGGGCCCTATCCTTAAATAAAGGTCAATGGGTTTTTCGGCAGTGTAACGTCTAACCCAAGGAGGGTTGGCGTTTTCAGTTATTCATGGACATGAATATGGACTTTATATGGACTGTATATTTACTAGTGTTTTGTGTATTTTGGTTATTCTTGTATCCTCTGTCTAATTTCATATTAAGTAAAAAAGCCTGTAGGCTTCTGGCTGTAATAGACCAAGCTGTTTTCTTAGTTTGCATTCTGCAATAAACTATAGTACATTACTCCCTGCATCGGTCTCCTCTATACACAGTAGCGTGCCAGGCAGTTTGTCACAAGCTAGACAAAAAGGCTTTTTCAGGCATTTCTGTAAATAGGACCATTAAGCCTTTGGGCTCATTTATAATAGGGGATAGCACCAACCTGCATTAAAAATGACAACTTTGTTGTTGTGCTGCATTATAATTTCTTCTACTTTTACCTTAAAGGCATACGTTCACAAAGCAGCCTGTTTCTACTATGAAAAATTCTATGTGGTCAAATGTCTATGTTTGATTGGGTAATTAAATATGAAATCTACATCCATTATAATAATGATAATACCATCCTGGAAATAGGGGAAGGAAATCCTGATGACCTATAACTTTGCCGACTTGGTGACAAGGCTGCATTATTCACAGACAAAACAGGAAGTTTAAAAAAAATGTATAAAAAATATGCTTTGTTTGACTCTTAATTAGGGGAATACTGCTCTTTTTACAACAAACTAATTATTATCAACACCATATTATAATGTCAACAACCAGTTGACACGTACTGTTAACCAGTTGACACTTACTGTTAACCAGTTGACACTTACTGTTAACCAGTTGACACGTACTGTTAACCAGTTGACACTTACTGTTAACCAGTTGACA
>JACXGM010023999.1:0-15929 GCA_016801145.1 Umbra pygmaea
TGATCGTACCCTCATAACTCATCACGTGATCGTAACCTCATAACTCATCACGTGATCGTACCCTCATAACTCATCAGATGAACGTGACTAATGATGTCAAAGTGGAAGGTCAGTATCTTTGAGGATGATGATTTGATAATCTGTTGAACCCCTACTGACATATTTTTTCATTATGATTATCACGTTTCTGTGTCATTGTGAATAGGATTTTGTTTTACGTAGTAAAAAGGATTTTATCACAGAACGACTTTATTGTAGTAAAGACAAAGCTTTTTATTTTGCTTCACTTTCAAAAAGAGATTTTTAAATGCAGGAAGGTCCCCCTCATTGTAGAGGAGAGGTGAATGTACCTGAAACTACATTGTACAACACATCATTTGCCAATGACCTTAGCAAAAGGTTGACACCCCATATCACCTATCTCATTTGTGGTTCTTCTCATACCAAATATGTTCTGACAAAGAAACCCTTCAAATATAGACCTAGATGGGAACGAGAGAGATATACATATCCAATGGTTTCTTACTCAATTCACAACCATTCTAATTTTCCCACAAGCCATCTCTTCTGAAGGCCTATGAGTTTTCTACAATAGCCACAATAATGTTACATTATTCGAGATAAGTTCATGAACTTGGATGAATTACACGCTCGTTAGACATTCCCTGCTAGTACACGCTGCCTGTACAGCATAATGTCTGGAGAAAGAAAAACAGCTGAGCTCATTTATTTTTTATAAGGGGATTTTCTCAAGACAAGCCTTCACAATGAAAGGACATACTAATTCTGGTCATTGAGATCTTAAATGTAGTACTCAACAGGGATAAATGTCATTTTCACGTAGTGAGGACAATGAAGATCTGTCATAATTGTACACGTTCAGTAAACAGGATAAGGTAGTTTAGGTGACCACTTCTAACTGCCTGTAAGAGTAGGTACAATGCCACACATTTTAGCCCTCTTTGTCTTACCAACGCAAGCTTTGGCTTGACTGCCAGTTTCCCAACGCACCCAAATGTTAACTAGAGGTTCCATTGGCATGCAGTTCAAAACATAGGTGTGTCATTGTGTGATAAAGATGGCTCACAAGATTAGTATTAATCTTTCCTCTTAAGGTCGAATCCCTTCTCACTTAACGCAAGCAATTTGTGCTGAAGGTCTGCGACCTCCCTCGTACAAACACTGCTGGTCACAGCCTTTGTTACAAGACAGCTGGAATGCAGGTTGTGAGCCTATACTTCATGTTAAAGCCACTGTGGTTTTGCAACCGCAAAACCTGCATTTAACTCTTCAAGAGCAGTTTTTGTGTGGTCCACCAGGCTTCCTTCATATCCAGTGCATTATGTCTGTAGCACCACTAACATTATCCAGTATCAGCCCCAAACATAAACTCTAACAGCTCGGCTATTCCCACTGATGCTGTGTTGTGTACTCTAACACTCCAAAGATAAATCCTACTGCTTTTCATTTCCCAGGGAGTAGTGGATTATATCATCAGGGCTCCGTGATCTTTTAAAAGACGGCCACGATGAAAGATAAGAAAAGACGGCTGAAAGAGCTAGAGAGGATCAGACTGTGTGTTTGTGTGTGTGTGTGTGCGTGTGTGTGTGCGTGCATGCGTGCGTGCGTGCGTGTGTGTGTTCGTGCATGCATGTGTGTGTTTTAGAAGGGTGCAATAAGACACAGCTGCTCTGCTTCATCAGGTTAAGTGAGCTGGGATGCCAACTGATGAAAAATGATCCGCCTTCTTGATTTCGGGCCAAAAAATATGCTTAGAAGAAAACATTCTCCAATTATCAGCGTAATCATGAGCTCTATAATCACATTGAAGCATGAAGGCCAGATAAACTCTTTACCAACTCCCTTGAGTCCTGGTTCATGTTATTAATTGGTGCTCATAGTAGTTTTAGGTATTGTAAATGTGTTCTCCAGGCAGATCTTCCTTGGAGGCAGAAATCATTTGATTGGTTGATTTAAATCTGAGGGTGGACCTCACATGACATCGGAAATCTGCACATGAGCATAGTTTTCTCAGTTTTTAATAATATCTAACCTCAAACCTAACCTTAACCCTAACCTTAACCACACTGGAGTGTTAAAATTTAATCCTCACTATATATATATATATATATATATATATATATACATTGTAATTATCAATCAAATGTAAGCTTAATGTGTTTTGAATCAACCAGATCTGCCTGGAGAACACTTCTCAATATCTAAAAGTCCTATGAGCTTAATTTGCTATTGTATTAAAATCCCCATTATTAATTCTGCTCCTTGGATGCGTACACATTGAACGTTGCCAAGGAAACTTAGATTGATTCGTTAAATCTATTTCCAAAATGCTTAATTTTAGAACAGTAATTAAAATGCTTTTTACCTTGCATTAACAAACAAATACAGAATAACATTTTGACATTCTAGAATCTAGAACATAGTTTCCTTTGTTCAAATTTTATTTGTAAAAAACTTTGAACAGCATGTAGATACGTGCTATATTAAATTAAACTATACATTGTTTGTCATGTTAAAGGTGGTGTTTGAAGAATTTAACAATGGAACTACTTTCTCTTTCAAGTGGCCAGTTTACAAATTCTGGAAAAACTATATATTTTTATTTTTTTTAATCCGAAAAAGCAATGTCCTGTTTATGGAATAATGATGCTCTACATTATGCATTGTTTTGTAACACACAAAAATAACAGATGGACTGGAATGTGCCCATTGACAAAAATATTGGAAGTACAACGCATTATCTTCTCATTGCAAATCCTGTTCAATTGGCAAAATTATCACAGAGTTGGGGGAATCATTGTTTCATCTAAACATCTTTTTTCCATTTTTTTTATATCATGAAATACATGTTCTACTGCTTTTGTAAAGCTGGTCATTGATGGATGATCTAGTTTTGTATTCTGCACACTGTTTTGTAACTCAGCTAGGTATAAGGAATTCTGAGGAGACCCCCAGCCGATGTGTATTTTTTTTTACCTTTATTTAACCAGGTAAGTTGACTAAGAACAATTTCTTATTTACAGCAACGACCTGGCAGCAATTAGGGTAAAGTGTCTTGCCCAAGGACACAACAACATTTGGCTCAGTCGGGAATCGAACTGGCAACCTTCTGACTACAAGTCTGACTCCCTACCCACTGAGCCATCTGCGCCCCTATGTTCAATTATATAATTAGCAAACCATTCCTAACTGCTCATCAAGCCCGTTATTAGTGAATCTGGTGTGCAACCTTTGGCACCCTCGTAAATTAGATTTGAGATCCAATTTACTAGAGCTAAAATTGAGTTTTGGGGAGGTGGGAGTGTTGTTCCCAGAGAAGTCGAGTGGGCGGACAGAAGAAGTGCTAAGTTGCTAGGGGGAGTGTCTGGTTCAGGCGTAAGGGGAGGTTAATGTCTGAGGGACTGGTTTGTATCTCCTCCCACCTGGGGTTTTGGATGCAGTCTAGTGCCTGGTACAGCGTGGTCCCTTCACTCCTCAAAACAATAACTAATCTAGTCTAATGCCTCACTGGACACTCTGACCCACCGAAACACACTTCAGATGTAAAGGCAACCAATGATATGGGCCTTATCAGCCTTTCAAGGATTTTCGAGTTTTACATCTGAATTGAGTTTGTTGATTGCAGTATCTGTCAGATGTATGATTTCTGTGTGTAAGATTATGTATTAAAACTTAATTGAAGGGTACTTAAAGACTTCATAAATACTTCATAACTAATATGTATCTGTAAATGCAAAAGCAATTTTCACCGTTCAAAAAAATGTATGGAACACGCAATCATCACAGCATAACACCTAGTCATTTAAACATCAGGGATATCAATCTGTCCAAAATTATTGGATATTTCAAACTTTTTTAACATACAAAAAACTGACAAATTGGGCGAGCAAAATTATTGAGCCCCTTTACTTTCAGTGCAGCAAACTCTCTCCAGAAGTTCACTGAGGATCTCTGAATGATCCAATGTTGACCTAAATGACTAATGATGATAAAATGACTAATGATGATAAATAGAACCCACCTGTGTGTAATCAAGTCTGTGTATAAATGCACCTGCTCTGTGATAGTCTCAGAGGTCCGTTGAAAGTAACTGTAAATGCAAAAGCAATTTTCACCGTTCAAAAAAATGTATGGAACACGCAATCATCACAGCATAACACCTAGTCATTTAAACATCAGGGATTTTAATCTGTCCGTTTAGGAAGCATAAGCAATTGTGAATCATTTGGCGCATATAAAAATATAAAACAGGTGCACTGGAGAGGCCAAAATGTCAGAAACAGACTCCAGGACTGGTATCTGCTCCTTTGTGCGTGGAGGAACAGGAGGAGCACTGCCAGAGCCCCAGAAAATGACCTCCAGCAGGCTACTGTTGTGCATGTTTCTGACCAAACTGTCAGACACAGACTACATGAGGGTAGCATGAGGGCCCAACGTCCTCCAGTGGGACCTGTGCTCACAGCCCAGCTCCATGCAGCTCGATTGGCATTCAGCAGAGAACACCAGAATTGGCAGATCCACCATTGCTGCCCTGTGCTCTTCACAGATGATAGCAGGTTCACACTGAGCACATGTGGCAGACATGAAAGAGTCTGGAGATGCCGTGGTGAACGCTATGCTATCTGCAAAATCATCCAGCATGACCGGTTTGGCAGTGGGTCAGTGTTGGTCTGGGGAGGCATATCCTTGGAGGGTTGCACAGACCTCCACATGCTAGCCAACCGTACCCTGACTGCTGTTGGGGTTAGCAAGAGGTCATTGATATATCATGGATATATATCAGCCGCGGTCGGTGGATCTTAATTGGGGAGGACGGGCTCGTATTACGCTCGGGACCGGAGTGAATGGAATGGTGCGCAACAAACAAAACCAATTGTTTTTTTGTTTTGCACACATTCTATTCACTCCGGTTCTGAGCGTAATACGAGCCCGTCCTCCCCAATTAAGATCCACCGACAGCGGCTGATATATATGTTGCAATACTCCCATAGTTAGTTGCTAGCTTCTTGTCTGCATAGTAATTACAATAAAACTTGACACAACTTGATTCAAAGTACTATAAAGTGTTTATGTCACCTGCTAAGACTGTATAAAACTATATAAAAATAAGGGAACACTCAAATCACACATCGGGTCTCGATGAACAAAACATATTAAAGATTAATCTTTACTGTATATTGTGTAATTCCTTGAGAACAAAATAAATTACATAACAACGGTCAAAGAAAACCAAAATCACCAACCGATTGATGGCTGGATTCAAACTCGCACTGAAAATCTAAGTAAACATTTGAAATCACAGGCTGTTCCACCTTGTGTGAATTTCATCAAGGCAATTCATAATGTGACTCAGTAGTGTGTATGGCACCCACATGCCTGTATGTACTCCTGACAACATCTGGGCATGCTCCTGATAAGATGGCAGATGGTGTCCTGGGGGATCTCCTCCCAGACCTAGATCAGGGCATCAGTGAGCTCCTGGACAGTATGTGGTGCTACTTGTCAGCATTGGATGCACTGATACAAAACCTGTCAGAGGTTCTCAATTGGATTCAGATCTGGGGAAAGTGAGGGCCAGTCAATGGCATCAATGCCTTCATCATCCAGGAACTGTCTACACACTCTGGCCACATGAGGCCGAGCATTGTCCTGCACCAGGAGGAATCCAGGGCCCACTGCACCAGTGTAAGGTCTGGCGATGGGTCTGAGGATTTCATCCCAGTACCTAACAGAAAATAGGCTTCTGATCATCTGTCAAAATGTGTGCCAGATTTTTGTGTAGCGGTCTAAGCTCCTGACTCTGGACCATACATAGCCCTGGCAGCGGGGTTTTGAGCCCAGAATCAGCCGCTTTCTAACCCCTTCCTCCGTCTCCTCTACATGCCTCTGCTTCCCAACTTTTCTGTCATAAAAAATTCATGAATTTAACCCCCACCTCTGAAAAAATGTAAAAGGTGGGAACATGCCTGCTGTTGCTATTTACAAAAGCACAGGTGAGATGGGTAAGACATTATTTGACATAGATAATTATATTCTTCCCACAATTTTGAATATATAAAATGTTGAATGAGTGATAACTACGGCTCCTTCGACTTTCCATGGAACCACCAGCACAAGGCAGCACAAATTGGCATAGCGCTGCTCGGAATTCGGCATAGATCAGTCAAATTATCTACCTTGCCACATCACTCTCTAGCGACTCCTTGTGTTCAGATCGACTGCTTGTAAGTTCTATTGCGGAAGTATAGTTGGTGAGTGTAATCATCCCTTACATAATCTGAATAAAGGCTTCCGTGTTGGATGAGCAGTGAGAAAAATGTTGTCCAGTTCGGGGACATGTTGTTGGATATACCATGTTAGCACCTTTCACCATCTCGCATCTGTCCACCGAGCTGCAGAGCTGCCAACAAGGCAGGGTTAGTGTGAGCAATTGACCAATTGGGAGGGGAGAAAAACACAAAAGAAATCACACAAAAAAATTGTTGAATTGAGTGTCAGAATTTGGTGTTATGGACTAAGATCTCGGCCATGGAGCTCACATGTCTCCTAGCAACCGGGTTCAAGCCCCAAAACTGTCTGTGCACTTCATAAATGTTTCCCCATACATACCCGTCCCCCTAGCCTCTGGTTCCTACTGTTATGTCAGAAAAATACCCAAATGTCTTTAAAATAAATTGGTTGGGTAGGGGCGGTTGACAGGATCTTAGGAAGCAGAGGCAGGGGGGACAGACAGGCACAGGGGACAGACAGGAAGGGCAAATGATTTCATGTCAGGAGTTAAAGAATTGTTTGTAATTTTGTCAAAATATTATTTCTGTGCCCTGAATGTGATTTAGCTTCTGCTTGAATTAAACTTTCTTTCATATGCAGAGACATGAAAATAGTATTCAGAATTTCCTGAGATTTGGTGAAACTCATTGCCAGTCATGTTAAGGATATGTTTGTAGCAAGGAGGAAGGAGAGGTTAATCTTCTACTAATCTTGCTAAGCCATTTCTTTCACATCTGCTTTGTCATATGATACAGTGCCTTGCGAAAGTATTCGGCCCCCTTGAACATTTCGACCTTTTGCCACATTTCAGGCTTCAAACATAAAGATATAAAACTGTATTTTTTTGTGAAGAAGCAACAACAAGTGGGACACAATCATGAAGTGGAACAAAATTTATTGGATATTTCAAACTTTTTTAACATATAAAAAACTGACAAATTGGGCGAGCAATATTATTGAGCCCCTTTACTTTCAGTGCAGCAAACTCTCTCCAGAAGTTCACTGAGGATCTCTGAATGATCCAATGTTGACCTAAATGACTAATGATGATAACATGACTAATGATGATAAATAGAATCCACCTGTGTGTAATCAAGTCTCTGTATAAATGCACCTGCTCTGTGATAGTCTCAGAGGTCCGTTGAAAGCACAGAGAGCATCATGAGGAACAAGGAACACACCAGGCAGGTCCGAGATACTGTTGTGGAGAAGTTTAAAGCAGGATTTGGATACAGAAATATTTCCCAAGCTTTAAACATCCCAAGGAGCACTGTGCAAGTGATGATATTGAAATGGAAGGAGTATCAGACCACTGCAAATCTACCAAGACCCAGCTGTCCCTCTAAACTTTCAGCTCATACAAGGAGAAGACTGATCAGAGATGCAGCCAAGAGGCCCATGATCACTCTGGATGAACTGCAGAGATCTACAGTTGAGGTGAGCAAGTCTGTCCATAGTACAACAATCAGTCGTATACTGCACAAATCTGGCCTTTATGGAAGAGTGGCAAGAAGAAAGCCATTTCTGAAAGATATCCATAAAAAGTGTTGTTTAAAGTTTGCAACAAGCCACCTGGGAGACACACCAAACATGTGGAAGAAGGTGCTCTGGTCAGATTAACCAAAATCGAACTTTTTGGCAACAATGCAAAATGTTATGTTTGGCGTGAAAGCAACACAGCTCATCACCCTGAACACACCATCCCCACTGTCAAACATGGTGGTGGCAGCATCATGGTTTGGGCCTGCTTTTCTTCAACAGGGACAGGGAAGATGGCTAAAATTGATGGGAAGATGGATGGAGCCAAATACAGGACCATTCTGGAAGATAACCTGATGGAGTCTGCAAAAGACCTGAGACTGGGATGGAGATTTGTCTTCCAACAAGACAATGATCCAAAACATAAAGCAAAATCTACAATGGAATGGTTTACAAATAAACATATCCAGGTGTTAGAATGGCCAAGTCAAAGTCCAGACCTGAATCCAATCGAGAGTCTGTGGAAAGAACTGAAAACTGCTGTTCACAAACGCTCTCCATCCAACCTCACTGAGCTCGAGCTGTTTTGCAAGGAGGAATGGGCAAAAATTTCAGTCTCTCAATGTGCAAAACTGATAGAGACTTACCCCAAGCGACTTACAGCTATAATCGCAGCAAAAGGTGGCGCTACGAAGTATTAACTTATTATAATTTTGCACACCCAATTTTTAAGTTTTTTATTTGTTAAAAAAGTTTGAAATATCCAATAAATTTCGTTCCACTTCATGATTGTGTCCCACTTGTTGATTTTTCACAAAAAATTACAGTTTCTTATCTTTATGTTTGAAGCCTGAAATGTGGCAAAAGGTCGAAAAGTTCAAGGGGGCCGAATACTTTCGCAAGGCACTGTATACAATGTAACGTGTGGCCAAATAAAGCTGACATTGGTTGACTGCAGAACGTATGGGTTATAAATGGCCTATGAAGACCTACTTCAATTTAAACTAAATAAATGACCTTCTAGCAAATCTTGAAGAGATATTCAATATCCTGCCTGAAAGGTGGCTAAACATGCAGCAGCACAGATGGAAACAGGGTTACTGAGAAAGCAACAGACTAATTATAGGAGTATTTGGGCTTCGTCAAAAAAAGCTGTTTCTCAACCTCATTACGAGGGCAATTTCCTCAGCCATGGGCACAGCTAATTCTTCTTTCCCAGCAGAACAATTAATAGGATTTAAACCCAGCCGTCTGTCAGGTCCTCCTCCATCCTGAGGATAAATCCCACCACTTTCCGCCAAGGTCCTACAGCAAAAGTAGTCTACTAAATAGAGAGTAGGGTGTTTTTGGGCTGTGGCCACAGACTCCTACCCCTCAGACAGACACCATATTGTTTTATCTATGAATGGCGATCAGTCTGACCCACTAATCTTCAACTGAACCAGAATGCTTTGCTGGGCTTTTTCCTGAACAACTACTACAGGTTGTGACACAGATGGCATTATACACTTCACAGGGCACTTTTTAAAATTGTATTTACTGAAGTAGTACACTAAGTAGGGCATAGTGAGCCATCTAGGATGTTAAAATATTATTGATATAATTTTTTTATAATATCACGTTGACATCAACTTAATATTATGCCAAATGCCTTGGTCAATCCCCAAACCTTAATAAGAGGACAATAAACTATTATTACTATGGACTGTCATTGTTTAATTAGCTATAACATTATTATCATTATCACTGTGCTAAATATTGCTATTGTATGTATTTTTTATTGTCTGACATAGGCTGCTTTTTGTAATCATCTGTATAAAACAATGTCTGATTTAAAAAGAGCCTTATGTGATGGAATTGATTCCTTCGAATACAAGTTGCTTCAAAACATTTTTTACTTCATGGATTGAAGCAGCTATTTCCTCCCCTAAAACTATTTGCATTAAAATGACCCATACTGTACTGATTTCCTATCGTTTACCCAATGAAGGAAAGAACATTCAGTTTTTCCATGGACTAAGTAGAAAAGTTGGAAAGCTGAGAATATTTACAACACCAAATCCATGGGAATTCAGGAAGTCCGTCTACTCCAATAAAAGCGAGATAGCAGATAGGCAAATATTTAGCACCCTACCAAATGGCAACCTACCCTCTATATAGTGCACTACGACCATAGGGTTCCAGTGCAAAATAGCACACTATCAAGGGAACATTTTGTCATTTCAATTGACTTCTTGCTGCGAAATTTCCTTTAAAGCAGATTATCGGACATGGCTTGTTTTCTAACAGATGTGCCATTCTACATGGTCTATTCTGTTGAATCTCAACTTTTCAAAAGGAAACGAAGGAGTCCACTGACTAGCAAACAATGAGATTTTGGCACTAATATCAGGCACGTCTTCATGCCACAGGTTCATATCAACATGAGGGGGTGTGTATCTTCTTTCTCTTCTCTCCTTAAATCGGAGGGCAATCCCCCCCCGTAATTCTGAGGGGACCCCAGCTTCATTAGACCATCTATCAATCCCATGGATTCTTCTGAGTTTCTAAAGAGGCAGGGTTGTCCTTGGAACCATCTCGAAGACACAGCGGATGTTGGGCAATGTTGGCCTGTTTTGGTGGTGTAGGATGGTGTATCGCTTCATGAATTGTCCTTTCCACCAATAAAGATGAATTAATAGCAATAATGTGTGATGTTAATTAATAGTAGAATTTAGATTTTGAATCTTTGGTTAGCACTTGAACAAAATAATTAACTAATGAAGTACAAATAGTGTTAACAACTGGGGCAAGGAATGGATATGTTTTTTAAAATGTTCCCTCATGCCTGATTACTGATAGCATATAACAAAAAAGATTTGTGCAGGCAAGTCAAATCCTTATCACACCCAGGCATAGATCTAGAAGGCATAGATCTAGAAGGCATAGATCTAGAAGGCATAGATCTAGAAGGCTAATCCATGCGATGATCAGTTTAACACAATATCAAGCTGTTTCCAGATCCAGCCGACACAAGGATTATGAATTCCCCCAGATGGTGATCTTAAAGGTGCACTGTTTAGAATTTTGCGGAGTGAAAATTGAACTACATTCTATTTTAATCACCAATGTCCAAAAGCTGTAGAATATATACTTCAGAATACATACTACTCAAAAAGGTTAAGGGATCGATCACTCACCGCCTAACCGGTCATGCTGGACGATGATGCAGGCAGCATAGCGTTCACCACGGCGTCTCCACTCTTTCATATCTGTTACATGTGCTCAGTGTGAACCTGCTTTCATCTGTGAAGAGAACGGTGCAGACCTGCACATTCTGGTGTTCTATGCTAATTGCTGGGCTGTTAGCACAGGTCCCACTAGAGGATATCGGGCCCTCGTGCCACCCTCACGGAGTCTGTTTCCGACAGTTTGGTCAGAAACATGCACACCAGTAGCCCGCTGGAGTTCATTTTGTAGGGCTCTGGCAGTGCTCCTCCTGTTCCTCCTCACACAAAGGAGCAGATACCGGTCCTGCTGCTAGGTTGATGCCTTTCTACGGCCCTGTCCAGGTCTCCTTGGTGTACTGGCCCATCTCTTGATCTCTTCCATGCTTTTGAGCTGGATAACATGTGTCGCCTCACGCTACCAGTAGCGACATGGACACTAGCAAAATGTAAAAGGTTTTCTGTGAGAAATACAGCAAAATCTGCTAAAAAAGCTAATTCTTAAACGACACTAAGCAACTTCACTTCAGATGCTCGTCAAGCTGTCAAACACCAAGCAGCAACCATTCAAGTATACATACTGTAATGACACCGAGTGGGTCATGAAATGGAATGAGGTGGACACAGATGTACTGGTCAGAAGGTTTATTCATAAACTGATGTTATTGTTCTGGCCACAGCCCCACACTGCTAAATCCTAAAAACAGGTACAAAATATCAATATAATGCTGAATTTCACAGCCACAAGCAGTGTACAGACTTACAAAATAAGGAAAAAGGCCAGTAGACATCCTATAAGTCCTCTGAAACCCTGTGAGATTACCCATCATACCCACTATACTTTCTGTCTGCATAATTAGCATTGATGAGCCCTCCACATAAACAAACCTTGTTTGATAGCATGATTAAATAAACATCTCACAAGACATCGACTAAAGTAATTTTTCCCCTCCAAAACATCTTGCGATTGGTGCAATTGTGTAGCAAATGTCCATTTCCGTAGGCGAGGAGAAAAGTCTTCACAAGGGAGGATGTCTGATGCCCTGCACTGTCTGATCTTACCATGTGGCCTTCCCAGACGTCCGGTAACAGCCGCCACACTAATGAGGCCTCACGGATTCCTTATTTTCCTTAGGGCAGACATAAGTGACGCACACACTTTGATTTCTTCCTGGACACAGGAAAGAGAGAGGGACAACGGAAGTGCTTCCTGTTTCAGGAATTCCGCACAAAATTGAATGACGATCAGTTGTTGATGAACCGCCGGAAAGCAAAACTGGTAGAATATTACATGTGTTGTGATCAGGATGTGTAATGGTTGTAAAATTATCTTGTTGTAGCAGTTGGAAATGTTTATAACTGTGGGTAACTGGTTATATCTGTTGTAATTCAAACAAATGATAACCTAAACATGCTGTCTGACATTTACCATGGCCGTAACTTTTCCAGACAAAACTGTGAGGGGATCACGAAGCCACAACAAGAATCCTACCAGTCATTGCTGATCCACACACCTTGGATAAGGACGGTTCCAAAAATTATCCTTCACTAAAGCAGATTCAAGTAGGCAGGCTGGCAATATAGGTTTGCAAATGTTCGCAGCAAAGCAAACTTTGATTATGTCCAACATACAACCAGATTCCGACTAACCACTCCAAATCGTGTGCCCTGCAGTGCAACTTAATTCAGGTTGTATGACAGGTTTATAGGCCAGGTTCAGAAAACAAACACCTGACAAATCAATAAAGAAATGCTGTGGAGCAAGTATAACGAAATCAAGTCAAGTTTATTTGTCACATGCATAGAAACACACTGCTGACTGCATGTAGAATGAATATTGAAAGATTCACAACCATGGTGAATATTGATTTAGGACTACATGTTCCCATCGGGACCGCAGAAGTTCCCAAAGATGTAATTTTGTGTGGCCGCCAAATTACTGTGTTTTGGCTTGGCAGCTGGTGTGGTGTTTAGTGGCTGTGAGTTGCGACTGCCAGTCAGTCAGTGGGTCTCTCTACCCTTGTTTCTCTCTCTTCCTCTGACCCAGTCTCAGTCTAGTGAGTATGAAGGCCAGGCAGAATCTGAAACAACTCCTTGTTTCTGCCTCATGGCCGCTGACTTAAATCCAGCACTCTGTTTGAATTCATATAACACAGCTAAAGAAAACGTTCCAAAAATACGTAAAATTGTGAGGTACTTCTGTCTGAACTTGTCCAATAAAAACGTGACTTTCTTTCTTTGTTCTACTTCGGGTCTTTAGTGACCTCGTCCGCTAGATACCATGCACAGTGCATATCAGCCTGAAACACCTTCCATTAGAAGTTGGCCTTGTGGGAACAACCATGGGAGGGTCTAATTTTGTTTTGATGCATATTGCACATTTTCTGTTCATCCAATAAACCTAATTTTTCCTACTGAAATATGAATGTGTCCTTCAGTTATTTGATAGATCAAAATTAAATTGCCGATCAAAACACCCAATTATTTATAAAAGAAAATCATGGAAATTATCAGGGGTGCCTAAACCATTGCATACGACTCTATGACTAAGAAAACATTATTATTTTCTTGGTGGAGCTGGGAGCATTTTGTGTTAACTGTCGTGCTCAGGCCAGGGACATAAAAAATGTATGTCCAACATTAGTTACCTCTTCGAACCTCAACAAAGTACGTACAAAAAGGCTACAAATTACCAAAATGTCCCAATCCAATTTTACTCCAAGTATCTTATTCTTGAATATTCCCCTACTCATTAATTCCATCCACAGCAGTTCAAGTGGCTGTCCTGGTAACGTGAGGCCCATCCATACCTTGGAGTTGTTTTGGCCATAAAGGTGATTTCCATTCTAAAATAGATTATTTAAGATGTGTAAACTATAAATCCTTTAATCCTTGTTTCTTTCACACATAATATTGCGCATGTTCAACAGGCATTGGAGCACATGACCGCGGTTTTGTTTCGTTTGTTTGTGGTTTTGTATTTTTTAATTTTTAAGCTAGAACGACAGGTACGTAGAAGGAACCAGAAGGGCACAGGCGATTGGCGGGGGGTGTGGTCTGGATTCGGTAGCTTAGACCGTTACACAAACCACCGACACAAACGTTCTTTAATTAACTCTGAACCACTACAGCTACTGTAAGTGATTCTTAAAAACCTGTTATCACCTCCTCATTCAGTATCCATTTCCATACGGCCCCATGCTCCACCTTAATGACTTTGCTGTCCTGTTCCAAATGGCGTCCTATTACCTGTAGTATACTACTTTTCACTAGATGCTTACTGGTCAAATGTAGTGCACAGCATACGGAAGAGAGCGCCACTTGGGAATCCGTCATGGTATTGCTTCTGCTAGATTGACGTGTGCTCCCACTCGGCTTTTACAGGAAAATGAAAAGGCCGCAGTTGCCCCTCGGCTTGAAACAAAACACCTGCCCCGGTTTTATGGGATGTTGATGAATAACTGAGAACGCCGGGTTCCCACTGAACACAAAAAGGGCTTTTATTTGCCCAGCTGTGGAGCAAACACCACTGCAGAAGCACATTAGCCGGGGGAAAACAACAAGAAAAAAGAGTTTCATATTTTTTGGCATCTGGTTTCAGAGTAAAGTAGGTTGGGAGGAGTCAGGACAACAGAGGAGGCCAATCAGAAATGTGAAAAGGCCTTTTCTAATCTTAGAGGCTAAGTGCGACTATTCCCTGTAACAAAAACCATAATATAACACGTGGATTGTAAAACCAATCCTGGACACACTATTAAACAACTACCTCAGAGCTTTTTAGAAATTGGGAAGAGAATCTTTATTTTTTGTATTTTATTAGATTCTTTTTTCCTATACATTTTAATAATAACCAATTTTTTTTTAATAACTACACAGTTATTTCTTTCTTCTGGCACTGAATCAAATGTATTTACGGTACTATTACTGGTTCAGTGATTGACCTTAAGTAGAATGTAGGTCACTCTGGTCAGTGGCTGGCCAGTAGCTAGTAAATGCTATCACTAACACCTAAAGCATTTTTGTTATTTGTGTAAATTAATTAATTAATTATTTGCTGTGCAAGGTATAAAAATTCCTTAATACTTATGTTCTGAAACTAGGAAAACAATAAATGCAATTTGCCTTGGCATATTATATACTGTATTACATATTATATACTGGAGTTGTATTACATATTATATACTGGAGAGTTGTATCACATAGTTCAATAATCTTGTCACGTTGTCAAGTCACCCCAGAATGCACCTTCCCAAACCAGTATCAACCAGGAACCCACTTCATGCATCCCCACAGCCCACCTGCGCACACTCTTGTCAGTATTTAGGTTTACTGGTTCATTTACTCTTTTTGAGGTATTGTTTGTGAATAGATCAACATACTGAGTGCTTATTTTTAACAGAGTCCTGGCCTGACCTTGAGTACGCTGTTATCATTTACACTGTTCTTAGATTATCCCTGTGTGCCTATGCCTTTGATATTTTCTCCAGTGTGCCAAACTCAAGCCTGTTTCTGATGACGCCTGATCCTGCCCTTGTACCTCTGCCAAAAGGTGAAATGTGTATTGAACCTACCTGCTCTGACTACCCTTGTAACAGGTTTTCCATTGAACTGAGATATGGATTCTGTGTATATAGATGTTTATGTTTATTTATGGGGGTCTATTTTCTATTTTGTATATATGGGGGATTATTGTTAAGTGTGCACCACTCTGTAATGTCTGTAATGAGCACTCAAAAATGTCCAATAGCACAATATTATTTATTGACCTGTTTGACAGTCCATAGGAACAGGTAAAGAGTAATCCAAACAGGCAGAGGTCTAAACGGAATAGCTGGTATGGCTAAGGTACATCTAGGGATATCCACAGGCAGAGTAATCTGAACAGGCATAGGTCAAAACGGAATAGCTGGTATGGCTAAGGTACATCTAGGGATATCAACAGGCAGAGTAATC
>JACXGM010024000.1:0-15931 GCA_016801145.1 Umbra pygmaea
AGCGGTTTGAGCTCAAACAACGCTAAGAGAGAGCTACGAATGGTCCAGACCAACCTTACGAAAGTGTGACTTACAGAAGATATACTTAGCGTACGAACGTTTCGGGAACCGTGCCATTAGGTTAAGAGAGAGGTTAAGGAATAGGTTAAGAACTACTTAGCGATAAGAACATTTTGGGGAACCGGGCCCTGATTAGTTTATTTGCCCTTATTTAATTCCTAAAAACATTGGAAGGAAAGTATTAAAAACTGTTTTACCGAAATCACCTATATTTGGCAAATGTCCACAGTACTGAATAACAGTGTCGGTGCTCAATATGTTTCTTTTCGACCCACAAACTGTTCTTTCGATTAAATTATCACATTCTTTTGGGTCCTGCGCTAATACATACATGCATATTGATTGATTAAAACAGACAAGCACTCACATATTATTGGTCAAAAAGATGACATCGGTATTTAAACACAGAGGAGGGAGAAGGAACAGCATATGACAGACATGGATTTTAACTTATTAAGCTAAGATTAAAGCAGGGGAGGGAAAAACATTTTAATACGAGACTATTAATTTAAATGGCAAAATTGAGCACTGGCCCGAACAAGCAAGTGACTAGCTATATTTGTTTACTGGCCCGATGTTAGTTCTTACTGGCCGTAAGAATACGTGAGATACTACCCGTGTCGCCGTAGAGAAATAACGTTTCATCAGCTCCTTACTGAGGTAATAACTTTAAAATCCAAATTACTTTTTAAACCTGCATTGCAGACACATTTTAGCTGACGTTATTTAGCGTAAGTTTATAAAATCAACAAATTTAAATGTTTGAGGAAAACTAGCTAACTTACACAGTTAAAAATAAATTTGTAAACAGCACTTGAAACAACTTTCATATAATCGATCATACCAAAAATCGCTCTTGTTACAGCTGCTCCCATAGACTTCAATGTATTAAAATCATACGCTTGTAACTTTTTAGAGACGCATGAACCACGTGACCGTACCACGTGACATTATAATTTTTTACCCTCCATTGACGCAACTCTCTCTCTCTATGGCTCTGGTCGAATCTACATGGCTTTTCCACACCAAAAAGCATTGTTTAGCAATGGCGAACTCGGCAGGCAGACGTTCAGTTTCCGACCTCTTAAGGGAAGCTGCTAATAGATTGGAGGAATTAGAACGCTATCTGTGTGATTAACGTTAGCGACGAGAAAATGTGTGCCGCTAACTAAACACATGTTCTGTCAGAACATCCCAACAAAAAATAATAAAGTCAGGACTTATAGCGTTGTATTCAAATAAAGTTGCTAACTGTCTCAGCTCACTGATAACTTCATCGTAAATAGCCAATCTTTTTTGTGACTGTTGCCGGTAGCATGTAGATTTGACCAATGCAGTATAATGCTAACCAACCAATGGGCAGTCGTTCACCCGTTAAGACACAGCCCCTTCTCATTTGCATAATGAGGCAGAAATGCATAGATTATGCATTATAACGGACAATAAATACATAAATAAGGTAATTATTACAAAGGTGAATAAATATAGAAGCTAATTAAAAGAGATATATACAGTTATTTCTATTTGTATAATTTAATTACTGCCTACATTTATTTATTTATAGTATTTTTTTGTGCATTTAATCGTATGCTTATTTTTTTTGAGCATTTATTTATTTGTATATTTATTTCTTATTTTGGCAGACTTGGTCCTCCATAAAACATAGTAAAACATCACATAATGTGTTTTCAATATTGTACAGGATGAATAGAATTTTCAATTGACTTTTATTTTTTATTTTTTTTGCATTTTCCATACTGTCCCACCTATTTTGGAACTGGGGTTGTAAAACAGAGGGATTTGAATATCATGCTTGTTGTATTCATTAAAAGTGGAACATGAGTGTAACTTTAAATTCACAAGTGTGCCCTGAACTATTGATCTCCTGGGCTGTCTCTGAAATGCATCCTTGTATCAAGTGCATAGGTCTGAGTGGCTGGATTGGCATAATTTCACAGTGCAGTGACATGGACTATCCAGTAGGTGGCATACATGTCACATACTACATTCTACACACCAATGCAAACACATGGCATTATGCTCTAACCACTAACCACTGAGCCCTAAAATGTATACCCCCTCTATGACATTTACAAGAATAAAGCAAAGTGCATGACATTTCAATACTGTGGATTAAGTCTCTCTGGATAATACAGTCTGCTAAATGACATACAAGAATAATAAGGTGCATCACAACAACAACGCAAGTGTTAAAAAAATAAAATTAAAATAAAGCAAGGATTAGCAATAAGATAAAAAAGCATGTGATGAGAAACATTTTAACTATTTAACTTTTTCAAAAACCAAATGTTTTAGGAGTAGGACTAGTAAACGGAACTAGCATATTGGTTCCAAGGGTTGAAAACATCAACTTAAATAGTACAAAATACAGAAAAAAGTAGAATAGCAAAATTGATATTTCACAATATCTATCTAAAGCAACAAATGCATATTAAGGACAAAATAATCATTTTTAATTTATATCTATATATAGAATATCTGTAGAATTTGGGCCGACAGAACAAATTAATGGAACATTACATAATGCAGGTTTAACTGTAAGGAATGATCCACAACAGAAATGAACAATCGTGAATTACATAAAAAATAAAATATATAAAAAAGTAGATTGCTCATTATTTTTTTATTATTTTCATTAAATGCATTGATTGGACGGTAGGAAGCAGGAGCTAGAGAGACTGGCATTTAGGGAGAGACAGAGAAGGGCACAGACCGTTGCCAGGGTGATTGTGTGCACCATTTAGACCACTCAAAACACTGGCACTCCCACACCAATCTAAACACATTGGCCACAACACATGGCAGCAAGGATTGCACCCTGCCATTAAACATATAGTATAACATTAATTATCTAGACCTGATGTCAATGTGAATGTGTTGGCTAGAATGAAAAAAGAACAGAAGCAAATGCATTTATTGTCAGTAAGGGCTTTCTAACCCTCACTGCTATCATGCAGGCATTCATATATACAATATACAATATACAATACAAGACCTTTATTTGTCCCCGAGGGGTGATTAGTTTTGCTGCAGAAGCAGCACAACATTGTTTTTTAATTGTTTTATCATCCTTTCGGTAAAGTTGTGTAATGGATGTCAGATGGCTCAGTGGTTAGGGAGTCTGAGCTGTAGTCAGGAATGTTGCCAGTTCAATTCCTGACTGACAAATTGTGTTGTGTCCTTGAGCAAGGCACTTTACCCTACGTTTCCTTTTGGATGTCCCAAGCTTCCGCTAGATTACCAAAATGTAAAAAAACAAGCATCTGAATAAGTTCCAGAAAAAGACAGACTCAGGCATCTAGTTGTTAACCATCAATTACAAGCTAACAAGGATTTGGTGTATTGACAAAGTGGATTGGACTCACCTTTTGTGTGCCACAAAATGGTGGCATTTTCCTTGAGGAGAGTCGTTGTCTGCGACCACTGCTGCCACGCATTGGCTGTGTCATTATGAAAGCCTTCTTGTTCTAAAGTGGATATACTCTGGTTGTGAAGGTACTGTTGAATAAAAGGACCACTCCTAACACAATCGGAATTTTGCCCTTGGTCTTATCACAAATGTGGGGAGGTTGATTTTGCAATTAAACTTTGAGAAAAATATTTTGTACAGTGACAATTGGAATGTGCCCACTACATTGAACAAGATAAAATAGATAAACTGAATTTTATCATCTCTGTGTCATCTTCAACTTTACTCACTACCACACTTCTACTAAGTTTCCACACAAAGTACAGATTTGTTGCCAAAGTTCCCCTGCATTACTCGGAAGTCATTTTCCTGCTCGTCTTCTCTGCTTGCGGGGGAAATCCTTTAAACCTGGAGGTACTTCAGTGAATATGTCCCTGTGATTATACGGGGGGTTACAATGTTGAGCTTTAGAATGATAGCACAACCGATTATTATGGTGTCAGGCCCCATTTCCCAATGCCTGTGCTAACATGCAACCATCCCCCACACAAGAGGAGATGCAGACGCGAGCATGTACGGTACAGGCACACGGGGGAATCAGATGCACCCTGCTGAAACTCTGTGGGGTCCCACTGGACATTGTGTTAACGTGTTCATAGACCATGTCAACTTGGTTGACATTTACAGGAAATTAGACACACAATGCAGAGGATGTCTAGGTTTGAAAGGAAGAGGGGGCAGAGACGAGCAAATGGCAGGCCTGCTCGTTATAGTCATCAACACAATCTATCTTCCCTTTGAAAACATCCAGGCTGAAAAACATTAAAAAGGTCCCTGGTCACAATGTGCTGATCAGATAGAATGGATGGGTGTTCATGGGAGGGATGCCTGTAATTTGTGAGTGAACCCGCAATAACTGTTTTTGGTCAGTGATTAAAGCCAAAATGCCACCCACTCAAGAACCCAGAGGATCTGTACTGTGTGGATCAGAATTAATCTATACAAAAGTATTTCTCTGAACAGTGTCAATAGGAGTCTTAGCTCTGAAAATGTTGCCATAATAAAACTGACTGCTGGGGCTGAATCTGGCTACAAGGTCATTTGTTACATGGTGATTCTCTATGCATAGTGTCACATACAAATGCACTCATCTAAAACAAGACCTCAGATGAATACCGTACAACTATTGGCAAGGGCATAGTTTTGGGGTGATCAATGGTAGGGACACATTTTTACCATCTCTATATGCTGATGGTAAAAAAGATGGTAAAAAAGATGATCCTGCCCAATTATTGGTAGGGACAATTACATTTTTCCTTAACATTAAATCTACGCCCACCCTAAATCTACGCCCATGACTATTGGTGCCTAAGGTCCAGCTTCCCATCTTCCGTAGTCGACGGGGACCCGGCCCAACCCAGCTTCAGTGGAGGTAATGAGGGCCACAGTGTTCACAGAATATTTCACGCCCAGTCTGGCTCCGGACTCTGGTGTTGTGGGGTGGAGCCTTAGGCAAAGCCTGGATAATGTCTTCCCCGAGGCACACAGCTGCTGAAGTTATCAACGGGCTAATAAAAGACAGATGTGACGGAAAGCGGCAAATGTATGTACGGTACGCACACCCATGAACACACACACACCCTGCAGTCGATGTTGTCTATATGTCCCCGTGACTCACGGCAGCATCCACACCCACACTCTGGGTCATTTACCAGAGGACGGCTCAGTGGAATTGGCCATCTGCTGCCTGTAACAGGCCTTTCTTTTTCTAGACCTGCTCAAGTGTTAATGACCTTCCTCTCATGATGTCAACCCAACCGGTTCCGCCGCAGTCCAGCTTATTTGAGATCAAGTGATCCTTACAGTGTGGGTACTCCTGCTTGTATGTGTGTGTGTGTGTGTGTGTGTGTGTGTTCACATGCACACTCTTGAGAGGCAGGTGCATGTAACTCTGCAGGCCCACTAGAGTGCAAGACATTTTCTGTGCTTCAAGGAAGGCCTTGACCAGAGCACATGTGCTGGGTTCAGAGTGGAACATACTGGATTTCAGTTAACGGATCTGAATGGGCTTTGTTAATATACATCAGCTTATTATGAGAGATTATGGAATTGTTTATTCTATTCACCGCTCTCCAGAGCAAGGCTGCTTACAGCCCCTGGCCCAGAAACAACTCCAGAGAGACTATAGTCTTACTACGGATAGACAAAACCAATAAGTAAACAGACCCAAATAAAAATAGTGTAGTGAAGATAATAGACCTAGATTAATAATTTCTTGAGACTATCCAACTTTCTAATATCACTTTATCCAACTTTCTAATATCACTTAAGTGAAAGATAGACAGTTATGGAGGATAAAACATGTTGGATAGAGGAAAATGTTTTACTAAAAGTAGAGTAATTTACACATTTTAAGTGCTGCCCTCCAGAAGCTGGTAAAACTGAAAACTGCAATAGTGAGCACACTCTTAAGACGAAAATGTTAAAGGTGTCTGCTAAAGGACTGTTTTTATACAGCAGTTAAGTTTAAACAGCCACGGGGGGAGGAATTCAAACAATGGACCGCTCTGACCATGACCCATTCTAGGTCAGTCAACATTGCATGAGTGTATTGTGCTAATTAACTTACTACTTCAGCTTGTTGTAAGAAGCGCCAACCCAGCAAATGGCAAAACGCCACTCGCCTAGTGGAACTTTTCTTAATAAAAGACCAATAATGTCTCAGGGAGGTCTATCTGTCCGTGATCTGGCTGAAAGCCTCCGCGTTGTTATGAGGTTCAGGCTCCTGTTGTTCCCAAATAAGAATAGGCCCTGTTATTTCTCTTTTATCTCTTTCTTTTCTGCTCAGAGAAAACAACTTTCTTTTTCTGTTCTCTTTCAAACACACACACACGCACACACACACACAGACACACACACACACACACACACACACACACACACACACACACAAACACACACACACACACACACAAATGCCTCCATTCCTGGCAACCTGGGCCCCGTCCACAAGAATGCATCATCTGTCTGACTGGAGCTTTACTAATGCCAGGGTAGATGAGTAAGCCTGGACTGGCTCGAAACAGCTGCGGAGGGAGGGTTCAAAGAAGAGAGAGGCAGGCGCCACTTCATCAACACATTTGTTTCCTCAGCACCTCCAACTCCTCTTTTTCCAATGGCTACTGGGAGTTAGGGTGTCATGAGATGGTTGTTGGAGGCAACGGGAAGACTCACTGTGTAGGATGCGCATTGATTTGGCTGTTTTGAGCAACTGACAAACTTAATGGCATTCCAAAATTCCATAACAGCAGTTAAGTTGGCTAGGAGCTATAAAGTAACTCTCAAATTAAAACTCCCGAGAGCAACCTAGTGCTCCACAGCAGAGGTTTTCAACCCCTTTGTTGCGGCACACTTGTCGGCCGTGAGGACTCCCCAAGTGCGGCGAGATTTTTATACCAAATCTGAGGCGTTATTTTTGGGGGGGCAATTTTTGGGGGGGCAATTTATTGTTCATAACTTGTTCATAACGATCTTTTCGCTCATTGAGGATTTCCCAAGATGATGTGCAGGAGAACAATCTGTCTCACATCACACGCTAAGATCATGTTCAGCCTCTGATCTGATTGGACAGTGACTAAATTAATGTTGCACCTGCAGTTGACAAGTGCACAAATCTATGCCTTTGAAAACCACGTGTCTGTACCCAAATGTCAAGCACCATTCCATTTAAAACAAAGATGACTAGAATCATATATTTTTACAGCCTACATGTACTTGATTGTTCAGTAATTATAGTTTTGATAGCCCAGGGAGAATGGAAGGCAAGGGATTGCATATAAATGTAGGACGTTATCAGTTTGTGTAATCACTGTAATTCAAATCAGCTATAATTAATTCAAACATCTATCTTCTGTTGTTTAATGAATTACGTTTGTAAACAAGATATATAAAGTGAAAGATAGTCAGGTGTTGAACAGAGGCGTTCAATAGCATATAAAGTAATGTTTTTTGGTCTAGCAAATTTTAAATGCCGCATGAAACTTGCACTAAGATGTCTGCATGTTTTGTGAGGTGAACAAAAAGCATAAGGAATGGTTTTAAGAAACACAGCCCAACTATAACTACATACAGCTCTGGAAAAAATTAAGAGACCACTGCAAAAGAAAATGACTCTGGTTTGACAATTGATAGGTATGTAGGCTACAGTGTATCCGGAAAGTATTCACAGTGCTTCACTTTTTCCTCATTTTGTTATGCTCTCTTATTCCGAAAATTCAACAAATGATACCCCATAATGACAATGTGAAAGAAGTGTGTTTGAAATCTTATCAAGTTTATTAAATATAAAAAAACTAAAAAGCACATATACATAAGTATTCACAGCCTCTGCTCAATACTCTGTTTTCAATACTCAATTATTAAGCGTAAAATATGTTGGTGTGCCTCAAAATTTTTGGTCACACCCAAGTGTGCCATGTCATGGAGAAGGTTGGGAACCACTGCTAAACAGTATGATTTGTGAACCCCTCTACTCAGTTTCTATAGGCATTGACCTGTCAACTTTAACAGTCATTCACCACTCCTATTGGTTATTGGATGATTGCGAGCATGTGACTTGGTTACTGTGTTGTGTGTTCTATCTCTGTGTGGATGGCTGAGATGTTCTCCCAGTAAACAACCAGGAAGACACCGCCTGGCTTTATCTCGACAACATCAGTCAGCCTGGGTATCTCTTCACAACACAGCGCTGGAGAACAGTTAAGTTACACAATGTCCTATGACAAACCACTGGTTCCCTCTCCTGATAGTCAAACTAAATCGTTGACTCAAAGAGTGGATCTGGCTCGGAATGAGATTAATACATCTGCAGATCCAACAGAAGAATGACGGAAGTCTCCATTGAAAATGCAATTATACAGTTACAGTGCGCCAATAGTTTTTTATTAGAAACATTTTTATAAATACAGTATTTTATATAATAAGTGAGGTCCTGCCTTAACTGACCTCATAGCTTGCTAAGGCTCTAAAAAAAAACAATTTTCTTATCATAAATGTGAAGACTTACAGAAGGCTGGTGCGCATGTGCACAATGTGCCATTTTTAAATGTGTTGAATAGATCACACACAGTGTTCCTTCTGTACAGAGAATGTTCAGTAATTGTGGATTCTACTATTAAAGTGATGGTTGGGGGTAATATAACCCTAGGGTCCTTTGCACCTTGACCTCGAGCCAAACAACCCCCATAAGCTTTTTTCCGTTGTTATAACATTAGTCGAGTATCAGCCGAATGGCTAAGTGCAGGCGCTAATAGAACCAAGGGTGTTTCTCGTAAATATCCCCACTAATAATTCCCGGAATGTTACCAAACTTTTACAGTAGTACAAATAGGTTCTGTACTTATAAAACGAGGCATTGGAAAGTGTAAGTACACCAGAAGTATATTTAAATAACACTTGCCTGATGGCTGCTACTCTCGGCTGCTAGGCAATACATGTTGTGCTCTGTGCGTGATCTTGCGTGATCTCGCGGGATCAGTAACGTTTTTTGGCACAGGCGATCCGGGCAGCCGCCCGGAGCAACATATTTTTATGACACGTGGGGGTGGCACAAGCACTTAAAATATATCCTCTGCGAATCGAAGCGGTTTTCTATTATCTATCATTTCACTGTGTGGGGAATTGGGGAATAGGCACCCGCTCCAGCAGCAGGCGCCCCTGCTTGCTGAAAAAGTGTGGTGCACATAAGCTGTATGAGATGGGGAAAGGGGAGGGGGCGCTGGAGGGGGAACGGAAGGTCCACTGTATTTAACTTATTTTCAACAGGTTGTTAGAGATATTTTGTGTAATACTTCCGGTTACCGCTTTCGGTCATTAATTCTCAGCTCCCCGCTTGCATTTACATTTCTGATTAAAGGTACAATATGTAGTTTTTCAAAACAATAACAAAAAACATACTTTGCATTAAAAAAGCTAACATCTCTATACCTATATTATATATATTTCATAGTTGTGTACTTACATTATCCTAAATGTTTCCACCAACTTTCAAACACAGAGAAATTTGTAATATAATTCGAAGACACAGGACGTTTCATTTTGTCTTCCGTCAATGGTGTCATATAACCTTTGCCTGCTCTAGTTGCTGTAAGTTCCAGGGAACCGTCAAACATAACGTGAATAAAGTTATAATATTTTAACAATACATTACTTTGTTAGTGAAAATTTTTTCTGCCGGAGACGCTAGATTGGTACCCTGGAAATCCAGAGTTCTCGCGAGAGCACAATTTGAATTTGCTCAGCAAGTTATTTTGGCACCGAGTAATTCTGCTCATTAACTATGCCCTTGTAGCCGAGCTGCACCAATCACATCGGTGTATCTGATATAGGCGTGCCAGAGGTGTGTTAAACAGATGAAGACAAGACAGCGCTGCGACCTCGACGTCATTAGTAAACATTGTAAAATCGCTATGGATTAACACCAGTTGTTTAAAACGACTTTGGACACTACAATGAACGAGTTAGACTTGGCTTTTTGTCTAAAAGAGGAACAGAAGACGGCGCTCGAATCGTTCCTTTTTTATAAAGGACGTTTTTGCTGTTTTGCGACCCGATACGGCAAGAGTTTAATCTACCAGTTAGCTCCGCCATAGGGGCTTAGCGAAAAACCACTGGTGATTGGTCGTAGTGTTATCCAATTGCGTAACTTGAGATTTTCAAATGCATGCTTGGTGCCGCCCCTCGAGTTGGGTCATTTTCATTACTCAAAGCCAGACCCAAATATACTCCGGATTTGGGTCTGTATTTTTCCAGGCTACTAGATTGGCAGGTTGTTATTACGATAAGAAAACCCATGATTCCACGCTACTTCCCAACGTCATCCAAGTACATCTTTTGTTTTGCTTGAGAGACTACATATTGTATATGTAATTTGATTGAAATTGTTGTTTGCCTAATTTCTGCCCTCATGTTCTAGGCCACCCCGAAGTGAAAGGGAAAAAATAAACCACTTAATAGCAATGTGCTGTATATAATTAACCACCCGGTTCAACAATTCACTGAACCGGGTGGTTATACCATGAACACCGCTAGTCACACTATAGAATTTGCGTACACGAAGTCAGACCAGACATGAGATTTTATCGCAGCCTACAATCACGTTCAAATTGATAAATCTCTTGCTTTGCGTAGGACTCGCCGTACGCCCGTCGTACGCCTGTTTTAGGTGCACGTTTCATAAATGAGGGCCAATATCCCTCAATGACAGAGATAGACAGGAAATAATGACAGGCACCATGACAGTGGCTTCAATCTCAAGGTGCCTTTAGTGTAGTTATCAATCACAAAGTCAAAGTTAGTCAGTTACCTAGTGATAGGCATTCAATGCTCCGGATTTACTTTGCAAAATAAAAGCTGTCACTGATATTTGACACATTGCAAAGCATTTAAATAATGACTTTTGGAAATAAAAGATTAACTCCTGCCAGCACAATATATTGCTGCTAGAAGAAAGGAAATTAAATATTGAATGCACATCATTACATTTTTTAAATGCATTGCAATGTGTCAAATATCAGTGATGGCTTTCATCTAGCAAAGTAAATTCTGAGTTTGTGTTGACAGCTTGATCCTGCTGCTTAAAGAACAGTAATGAAGCCTTGAATGCCCATCACTACAGTTACCCAGCCCTGGTCAAAAAAGCTATTTGACTGACTTTGGTTCAAAGGAGTAAAATTACAGTACAATCTTGTAGGTCGTTTTTCTTCCCACAAGAGGTGTCATTCCTCTGGGCTTGTCTAAGCACGGCAGGGTATGTGGAGGAAAGCCTTAATCCCCTTTCCTCCTCAACAGACTACACAAAAAAAAACTGTTCAGAGTCAAACTTACTCCATGATTGACTATGATAGATCTGTTTTTCTTATGGTTTACAAGCTGTTAGGCCTCAGTCCTTCAGATGGATCTGCTCACACATTCTGTCCACAAGTTCTTTCTGGAACAATCGTGTTTTTGTACAAATAGTCATCTTTAAAATAATTGTTGTCACACCTCTTTAAAGTGAAAACAAGATCTGAGTTCGAATCACACTTTATCAGCTTTCAAACGAGGACTTGACTTTGATATCAGTCCACTTCGCATTCACAAAAATTGATTTTTCAAACATTCAGCTTTGGTTGCATGGTGAGCTTGAATGTTTGGTCTATGACGCCCACATACCTTTTTATCTATCTAAATGAAAAACTGAGTTCCATTGCTCTTAAAGTAGTTCAATAACTACGGTACTTCTTTCATCGGGTGCAGTGTGTCAAATCCGAGGGCTTACTGTCACATTTTCAATGGGAGTCCCACAGGGTTCGATTCTTGGGCCGAACTTATACAACAATAATTTTGTTCTAGCAACATGCTGTTCATCATTCCTTTGATTTCCGTGCACCCAATGACAGGAATGAGCTGCAAAATGTCCTAAAATTGGATCATCCTGTCACTCCTAATGCATTTAAGAAACATTTGTCTGAGCTTCTCTATGATCAATATACCTGCTAAGTGTACCTGCTTATCTCATTACCAAAAGTTTTAGAATACACAGGGATTTTCAGGTTTTTCAGAGAAATTCACCAAGGTGGCATTCAATTGATTATGTATCCAAGACATTACCAATGTTGCAAATATCTATCACTGTTGGAAATGAGAGACGTATAATTAATTATTCACATACAACAGTAAAGCAACATTTTCAGCAGTAATTAATTCGGTGTCCTAATGTTGAAACCTTTAGCTCATTCATAGTTAAACTTATTTTGACTTGATTTTTTTAATCAATTTAATGGTACCTTGGAGACTGAAAATTCCTGGGTGTTCCTAAAGTTGTTTACCGTTATTTAACCAAGGATAAGTAAGGGTTAACGCTCACGGACAGAACAACTAAACCTTTAACTTTGCGGTTGGTCGATTGAACCAGGGACCTTATGGACAACAGATTCCCTAACAATTAGGCCACCTTGCCGTACCGTCTGTTCATTATTCAAAACTCTTATCTCTGTTATACCTGTTATACCCTTAAATGGTGCATCCTTTAATTTCTATGCCGATTACACTTAACAACCTTTCCAGGGAACTCAATTACGGTAACAATAATAAATTGGTCACCCTAGGGGGAAAACATAAGGAACGGCTGACCTAGAGCAGGGGTTATGTTTGGTAACGTTATTTTGGGGAATATTTTTGTAGTATTCCTACTACCGTAAAACAGACATAATGTGCCAAACTGTGCCAAACTGTTCTCATGGGAATATGGGGGTAATTTTACGTAGACACACTTACATACACACACTTACGGTATGGCAAAACAAATGTGAACATTTGTACCTATTGAATAGCTGTTCTACCAGAACATTTCCAAGAATAGTACAATTTAAAGTACTTGGGGAATGTTTATTTCAGGCCTAGCATGCTAGGTTATTGAGGTTAAGTTTAGGGTAAGTAAGGTTAAGGTTAGGGTTAAGTTAAGGTTAACAAACATTTAAGATTCCTAAATGTACGAGGCTTTACATTTCTACGTATTGACATGAAAACAGCCTGAAAACAATTGTGTCTCAATGTACACAATTTAGAAATATATACTCTATAATCTATTTTAAATGTACTATTTTACACTGCATTGTGTAGGGAATCATTAACTAATATACTTTTTTTCATATTTTTTAAATATTAAGAATATAGTTTTTACAGCGTTTGCAAGCTGAAAATAAAAAGAAATGAGTTTCATTGTGACAATAAGAAAATCTACATTTAGCACCTTTAACTCTTATTTCTGTGTACCAACTTTAGATTATAATGTAGATACTTACTGTCTTTCAACCAATTGCCTACCAGTGCTCCACAGTATAAAGAGTAAACAGATCAGTGTCTATATTAAAATACATAAACTGCTACCTATGACATAGTGCAGCTTACTGCAATGTAATGCTATGTAGGAGGTTTGTATGTGAGTCCCTGGTCGGGCCTCTGTTTGTCTTGCTGTCTGTGTCCCCAAGCCCCCATAGCACTAATGAATAGATATTTAATGATCTGAGAGCCATTCAATTGAGTAAAAAATTTGCAGTTCTGTGGAGCCCGGCTCCCCCTTCGCAACAAAACAAAAGCCTCCCTCTCTATTCACACACACCCAGGAGAGAGAGTGTATTCACACAATGGGTCAAGAGGCTAAACACACCCATAGTCATACACATATGTCAAGGAGTGTTTCTCAAACATCTCGGTTTCAGGGACCACCAAATAACTTTATTTTACATATGTTTGAGGGGGGTTTTGACAGTACACTTGGGAGCAGAAGGAAAGTATGTAGAGGGAGACAGAGGAAGGGCACAGACAGTCGTCTAGCCGGGACTCGAAAAATACCCCAAAAGAAATAAAATTGCACAACATAAAATAATAGATTGTGAGGACCACCAAACCGTTGTTAAAAGCTCTAGAGGAACACAAAACTGATTTGAGGAACATCAAATTCAGTGTTAAAAGTTATAGAGCACTACCAATTCACATTTAAAAGCTCTCACTGAATCAATATGAAAATCTCTCTAGGAATATTATAGATTTAAAGCCATTTTGTACCACCAAATGACTGTTAAAAGCTACTGTTGTACACTAACTAAATTACTGTATAAAGCTCTGGAGGACCCCCAAATCACAGTTTAAAGCTATTGACGATGACAAAAATCACTGTTACAGCCTGTGACGACCATCAAATTAATGTTAAATTTTTTTAAGGACCACTAAATACCATTTAAATGCTATTGAGGAATAATAGATTACTGAAAAGCTTTTTTCTTTGTATCAATAAAAGTAATAGATGAAATGGATAGAGAAGCAAATTAATTCATTCACAAAAGATTAAGACCCATCCCAGAGGTTTAGCCAACCCAGCCAGTTACTGAAGAGAATAATCGATGTAGGTTGGTGTTTTTACTTATTTCTGTCACTCACAAACACCCTCTATAGGACAAATTACAGAGGAGCTTCTAGATGCCATCCAAACTTGGAAAGATGGGAAAACTCCAGGGTTTGAAGGCATTCCTGTGGAGGTGTACTGAAACTTTTTTGATATCCTAAAATTATCATTATTAGCAAGTTAAAGTTATTATTGTGTAAATAATAGATGATCTGAAATGAAACAAGAGGGACTGATTTATCTGTTGCTGAAACATGATCCATGCAGAATATACAAGGATCCAATATATAAAAAAATTGAAGGCCTCTTACATTGCAGTGTTGCGATGCAAATATTCTAGCAATGTGCCTAGCATTAGATTTAAAAAAGTGTTGTCTGAGGTTATCCATCATAATCAAACAGGTTTTTGCATGGATGATATATTGGAGATAACATAAGACAAGTATTGGAGACAATAGAACAATATGATAGACAAAGGGCACCTGGCCTGGTACTCATAGCAGATTTTGAAAAGGCCTTTGATAAGGTGAGGTTAGATTTTGTATATAAATGCCTAGAATATTTAAACTTTGGGAAATCAATTATAAAATGGGTCAAGGTACAGTAACCCTAGGTGCAGAATACTTAATAATGGCTACATCTCGCAGGATTTTGGACTGTCAAGAGGAGTGAAGCAAGGGTGCCCACTTTCTGCTTACCTATTTATTATTGCCATTGAAATGTTGGCTATTAAAATTAGAAGTAACAATAAGATTAAAGGATTAGAAATTAATGGCCTAGAAACAAAAGTCTCCTTGTAGGCTGATGATTCAGTGATTTAAAAGGTAATAGTCAATCTATCAATAATATTATAATAATTTTGGCAAAATATTTTATATTTAAATCAAAATGATTAGAATCATTTAGATTAGAAAGGTTTCATAGTTGTGTAAAACATCACAATATAATAGAAAAATACTTCCCAAAAAAAGAAACCCAATATGGTTTGGGCTAAGCGATAGATGGGAATGCATATATATAATTGAAGGGTAGGACAAATAACAATTAAAGCAGTACTACTATAAGGCAAGTAAGTATAGATGTAGCACAGTTGGATATAGATAGAAAATATAAACTGGGATGGATATTAGTTAATTAAATTGGGTGAAAAATTTGAATGTGAATCCAGTTTTGGTTGTATAGTAGGTGATGTGTAGACGTGACAGTCAATCCGACCGACCCATTTACTTATACTTGGCGAAAGCATATGATCACCTTTCAACCATCCTGCCTCTGTTGCATAGCTGCTGATGAGACAAGGCTGTAGTAGGGAGTAAAAGGATACCATTAATATGCACAATAAATTACTACATCAATCAATGATATATTTCCTTTTCCCTTTTGCAATAGTTTGGGTTAAGAACGGAGAAATGCTTAATAAATGCCTATAGAGGCTTTATAGAATAGACGTGGTTGGATATTTCCTACCTAACTCTCTGACCTAATAATGATCATTTATC
>JACXGM010024001.1:0-15930 GCA_016801145.1 Umbra pygmaea
TGGATGTGTAAACTACACAGTGTAGTAGAAGAGCTGGATGTGTAAACTACACAGTGTGGTAGAAGAGCTGGATGTGTAAACTACACAGTGTAGTAGAAGAGTTGGATGTGTAAACTACACAGTGTGGTAGAAGAACTGTATGTGTAAACTACATGGCATACAAGACATGGCATAGGGGTCTAAGTAATTGCCTTCCTGGACAATCCACGCCGTGATAGTCAGTGGTTTGAGCCTGACTTTGGCATCTATTGACTTTGTCTGGGTATTAAGCATGTGGCATAGCGCTGCCTAGCCTGGCTCCGAGCTCCTACATACTTCATTTTCTTTCAGTGCTACTTCTGGGTTTGCGGCATGTTCTTGGGTTTCCTCCGAACATTTTTTTACCGGTCCAATCAGCGAACAGAGGGAATGGATGAGAACGATGACGTTGATGTCCTGCGCTAGTTTGAGTTGTAGTACGTCACGACCAAACATAGCGATTGGTTATGGCAGATCCAACAGTTTTAAATTTCAACAAAGTACCCGCCTTTAAGGAAGTTAACGCTTGTCAATGGAGAGTGGGCAGACTCTCTGTACAAATGAAATGTACTTATTACTGATGTGCGATACCACTAAATTCCTATTCGTTCCGATACCAAGTAATACCCAGGCTGGTATTGCCGATACCGATACCAATACCAATACTTTTTACGTGTTGTTTGTAGTGTGATGTGACAACTAGTTTAAAGTAAAAAAGTAGGCTGTTGGCGTACCAATTCCAAATTACAGCTGCATAATGACAGTACAATAAACTACTATCATATTATTTAATTATAAAGAAAATCTCAGAGACTTGTAGAGTAAAACAGGTTGAAAATGTAAACCTTAACAGACGTGAATAACTTTCCCACAGTCAGTGATAGCAAGATAGTCGCGTTATCTCCCTGTACCTGGATAACTTATGCTGCTGCAGGGTCTTCGTAGCGGGAAGTTAAAGAAGGGCTGCTGCAGCAGCCGGCTCCGTCACAGAGCCGCAGTGCACACACAACTGACCGGCGGAAGGAGAAGGAATTCATTTCTCTGACTGCATATAATTAGACTTTTCTGGTGGCAAAAAGTTACTTATGATAACTGAAACACACATTCCATATCACTGAGCTTAAATATCAATCTTTTATATGAGAATCGATACTAGAGTTGGAGACATTGTTATTATAAATATCGATACTTTAGTATCGATCCGCACATCACTAGTACGTATGAGAGTCTGGTATGACCAGGCTAAGCGCTGCCCGGTATTTGGAATAAATAAATCAGATTATCCACTTCGCTCTCCAGCGACCCCCTGTGTGCAGATCGGGCACTTGTGAATTCGATAACGGAGGTATAGTTGGTGAGCGTAATTATCGCGTACATGAACTGACTAAAGGCTTCCGTGTTGAACCATATGAAAAAATGTCAATAACCCTTCACCAATAAAGATCTCACTCTAAAGGGTTCATAGTAGAACACTTTATAGTGAGATCAAGGGAGAACAATTCATAAAGGGTTTGTGGTAGAACACGTCATAGAGGGTTTTTTGTAGAACCCTTTAGGAATGAAGGGTTCATGTTAGTACCTAGTCAGAACCTGTACTTGGGTGTTCTAGTTAGAATCATTAAATGGGGGTTTATTGCAGAACCCTAAATAGAGGGTTCACCTATGTGAACAAACTGAAGAACCCTCTATGGTTCTACTTAGATCCAAAACATTTTCAGAGTGTAGTTGGATGTGGGTTGAGGAGGCAAAATCCCTAGAAGCAGAGAGAAGAAAAAGGAAATAAGGTGTGGGTAAGACATTTTTGATCCTGGTGATGTTTATATTTTTACGTTCTGTTGTGACACTGTTCTGTCCATTCTGTCTGTAGCTGTTCAGGTGATGGATGTGTCATATTTTGGGGCTGTTTTGCATTCACAGGTCCTGGTTCTCACAGGTTCTGTTCAACAGCAGCATGAACTCTTTAAAGAAGAAACCTGGGCTAGGTGGCTCGACAAAGAAATGGTTAACTGACCACAAAAACTCAGCTATGATTCGTCTTCGGTTTTTATTTATTGCTTGCCATAAAAATACTAAACAAAAGGTGTGTAAATGATATGATAAGGCCCGTGTGAAGAGGTTGGATTGGATTGAGAGGAAGGCAAAGCTATGGAGAAGTAGGTCAAACGTAAGCCAAAGTGAAATTTCTCTTTACCTCTTCTCTGTCTCCTCTTCATGCTTCTCGCTCTCCTTTCATTTGGTAGTGGGATTGGGGCTGGTGATTGATGGGTTCCCAGGGACAAAATGCGCAAGCTCAGATCAGACACTCGTCTCTCCTAAAGCCTTTTTGAGCTCTTTCCTTGGTTTATAGTTTTATCCTTCACTTTATATGAGTGTGTGGGGGTCTTACCTCTTCTCCGTTTGGCTGTACTCCTTTAGGAGCCACTATAATCCGTGAAATTAACTCATTTATGATCATAAGAATCCACATTATGTTATCTTAAATGGCATGGTTGCCAATCAGAAGTGCCCACAGTGGCATCATTTCAGTAGAGCTAGCTATTTCAGTGGAAAGTCACCCCACCAGGTGTTAGCTAGCAACAAAAAAGAAACACTGGCTGAAGTGGTCAATTACAAACTGCAGGAGACGTGGCTAACATTACTCACTCATCCCCTTTGACAAGGTATTAGAAATTATTATTATAAAAGCTTATTTATTATTATTACATTTCTGCTTGATATATTTATTTTGTTATAAGAGTTTTTGTCAAATGAAGAGGCCATTGTAAAAAATAAGATGTCTGGTTTTACTATTGATATGTATTTGGGTAAAATGAAAATGTTTGTTTTATTCTACCACTAAGGACACATTTTTTTCCCCAAATTTAAATACAAATAGTCATTTTTGGCATTTATTTGAAAATGACAACTAGTCTAAATAAAAAAGACTAATGTGTTAACTTAGGAAGAGTTCAGAAATCAATATTTGTTGAAATTATAACAATTGTATAATACCACCAGAATTTTACGTTGATGTTGGGTGACTTTATACCATCCATCTTCCTCTTGATCACATTCCAGAGGTTTTCAATGGAGTTGATTTAAGAACAATTTGCAGTTGTCTCTTGATTTCTCCAGAGATGTACATTACAAAAATAAAAGATATATACAGTATACACTCACTGGCCATTTCATTATGTACAACTTGCTAGTTCCTGGTTGCCCTCCTTTTGCCTTCAGAACTGCCTTAGTTCTTCTTGGCATAGATTCAATAATGTGCTGGAAACATTCCTCAGAGATGTTGGTCCATATTGACATTCTTGCATCATACACTTGCTGCAGATTTCTCAGCTGCACATTCATGATGTGAATCTCCCGTTCCACCACATCCCAAAGGTGCTCGATTGGATTGAGATCTGGTGACTGTGGAGGCCATTTGAGTACAGTAAACTCATTGTCATGTTCAAGAAACCATTTAGAGATTATGTGAGCTGTGTGACATGGTGTGTTATCCTGCTTGAAGTAGCCATTAGAAGATGGGTATACTGTGGCCATATTCGGATGGACATGGTCAGGAACAATACTCAGGTAAGCTGTGGCATTTAAACAATGCTCAATTGGTCCTCATCAGACCAGGAAACATTTTTCCAATCTTCTATTGTCCAATGTTGGTAAGTCTGTGCAAATTGTAGCCTCATATTCCTGTTCTAGGCTGAGAGGAGTTGCACCCAGTGTGGTCTTCTGCTGCTGTAACCCGTTTGATTCAAGGTCAATGTGATGTTCTTCTGTATACCTTGGTTGAGTCTGCCCACTCTCTGACCATTGCCATCAACAAGGAAGGCATTTTCACCCAGAGAACTGGCCCTCACTGGATTCTTTGCATTTTTCTGACTAAACTCTAGAGATGGTTGCGCAGGGAAATCAAATCAAACAAGCCCCTCTGCTACCAACCATCATGCCATGTTCTGTCAGTTAAATCACTTTAATTCCCCATTCTGATGCTTGGTTTGGACTTCAGCAGATCAACTTGACCATGTTTACATGCCTAAATGATTTGACTTGCTGCCACGTGATTGTCTGATTAGATGTTTGCATTATCGCACAATTGAACCGGTGTACCTAATGAAGTGGCCGGTGAGTGTATACACTGCAGAGATTAGCATGTTCCATTCTGGTCCATCAGACTGAACAGGCCGAGTGCTGAGAATTGTTACCTTGCTGAATTATTGGTTAGCAGTCAATTTCCTACCTTCCCTCTAGTTCTACATTCCCCAAATTACTCCATTTAAGATTCACAAAAACTAATTCAGGTCTGTTTTCCAGTGAGTATGAATAATGACTGTGACAAAGGGAGTCGCTCAACAGTAATAGTTGTACCGGCTTTAAGTGTTGTTTCGTTAGGCTTGACTTGTTTTTGTAATTATGTCTTCCCACTACACTTGCCATAAACATGTATGCCCAAAATTGGGATTTAAAATTATTGAAGTATAAAATGTATTTTCAAACCGTGTGTATTACATTTATGTAAAGACCAGGAGCCACTATTTTTTATCATTAAAACGCATTTGTTTTGATAAACAGTTTAGTATATATTGAGATGATATTCATGCAGCAACATTATATCCAAAAAGGGAATGACTTGGTGATACAGTATATTCACAGCCTTTTCAAACCCAAGGGAATCACCTCACAAAAAAGTACATCTGTACACAGTAAAAACGTCAGTGTTAAATTAACACTCTCAGTGTTTATATAGGTCCAGTGGACCTACGTATCTACACACTGAAGAGTGTTATTTTAACACTTAGGGTGTTCATTTAACACTGAAGTTTTTACTGTGTAGCTGCACCCCAAATTAAGTAATAAGAAATATCTCAATTAACAACTATCAACTAATCCTAAACGTAATCTGTTATCCTAACATTAATGCTATCCTCAAACCTTAGAGAAAACCTCATTAAATACATATCCTCTGTAATCAGGGACTTATCAACTAGATAGTTTGCTGATGTGAGACCCATGACAATGCGTAACGAACTCTGATACACAGTCAACACAACACCCAGGTGTTGAACAACTTGTAAAGTGAAGACTGTGTTTGTGGATATTTCTGTGGTGGCACCATGTCCCTATTTGATTACCCTCTCGCAGTACTATTTTTTCTGCACATTAATGCCTTGGAATGCAAGCTTTAAAAAAGGCTTCTAAAGTTTGAAGTTTACACCAACAAAATGTCAGTCCTGATGTCCGAAAATGATAATCCTTGTAACAATTGGAATTTTAGCATGATCTGACTAAAGGCTTCCGTGTTAGATGGAATCGATGGCTCGGCGACATGTGGTCGGATGACCTGTGTGAGCGCCCTTCACCATCCTGCATCTGTCGAGAGGAGGTTGCAGAACTGCCGAGGTGGCAGGGTTAGTGGGGAAAAATGGACAAGAACAATTGGGAGAAAAGAAAATTTTGAAAAATACTATTAATTAAAAAACAATTGTAATATAACTTTTATTCAGGTGAATATTCCGATATGTATATGTACAAGACAGACTGAGTGGCTTCAAACACTGAGGTGTGCCGTTGTTCCCCCACAACACGCAGGCTGGAGTGTGTTAATGCTCTTATAAAACGGTTGCCAACATTTTATTTGTGAAAATAATTTTTTTAATTAGTATTTTTAGCAAAAGAAAATTTTGTGAGGTGTGCGGTTATCTTCTAACATTAACGTATAACTCCTGTTACTGCCATGTTACTATGCCTCATATAATAAGTAGTTTTTATTAATATAATCATGTACATTGTTTACAGTATAGCAAGATCTGAACACTATGCTTTTGCATTTTTGATTGATACTGACTCGATTCTGTCAAGATCAGACAGCTTGTCACGATTCAGGCCGTGGCAGGTGCAATCAGGACAATAATTGAGTTCAACCTGGACTATTATGTAATTTCCTACCAATCACGTTTGTCTCATCATGTCATCAGCTGTTAGCAATCAATTCATTCATCTGTGTATATAGGTATTGTGTTTGTCATTAGCTCTTGTTTATCTGTAGGGTCTGGGATTTTGGGTCTGGGACAATCAAGATGTTGGGTCTGGGAACTCACCATTGGCAGTGCTCAATCCGAGGGGCGGAATAAACGGTTGTCTTTCAAATTCCCTATGCACGCAATAGGATAGCGCTACAACTAACCAGAGGAACAAAGTGTCAGGTCGGCAAAATTCCGAACACATCTTCCTTTTGTAAGAATAATTTTGGTGCCGTTCTTTGTTATTTTCTCAAAGAAAAGTTTTGAAAGAAGGCTGTTAGCCAGCAGCAGCAACCATTTCTTTGTTTTCCCGTAATTACGTTAAGCCCGCCCACCGACTCTATACACATTGTGATTGGCCTGACAAGAATTTGTTTTTTCCAGCTCACAAGTCAACAGACAGTTGCTAGACTGACCCTAGCTGCAAGTTATATTTGCTGCCGCTAGGGTGCGTCTAGATTTCTAGGCTAGCTCTGCATGTACCACAAAGGTGTATTGTTCTGATTTTGTCCTGCGAAGGTTAAATCTATTCTACTCCTATGTTAAAGTACAGTAATATGACAATGTTCAGTTATTATTTATCCTGAGAAGGTTTATATCTATGGATACACTTGTATCACCGTGTAAGGGCTTTATCGTCACCCATGCTGTTTAGATAGCCAATGTCGGCTTAGTGGTTTTTTATTTACTGGATTCTTTCCACCACACACCACCGCGCCATTACACAGCCTACTACACAGCCTACTAGCCTACTCTGCTGTGGCTTTGGCAAATGTAGTCAATACAAGCCAACATCAGTTGCCAAAAAAAAACAGTTGAGTCGCTGAATATGTTCCTTTAAGTTGTTTTTCTGGAGACATTGAAACACATCAATTACATGCCACAGTGCACAGTCTTGTCTGGGAATGAAAAGTTATGAATATGGGGGGTCTTGATATGAATTTGAATTGCATGTCATTTTTACTAGTGAATTTGTGATAACTGCCCAAATGCCTGTTCAGTTGTTGCACACATCGACCAACTGTGGGATTCAAGACTATTACAAAAACGCATACTAAGGTCCCTGCTTAGATAGCTATCGCTTCGTCACAAAAAATACATTTTATTACTAAACAGATGAGATTAATTAAATCCTGTAGCTGGCTAGCATGTCTACATTGGCGACAATGTTGTTGCTGTGAGTGAATGATAACATTGTTTTTATTTAATAAATTGTCTTATTTGGAAAAATGATTGACCCCGAAAGTAATAGTTTGTGGCCAGAAATTGTTGGAGCACTCAACAAACTGACATTTCAACAAACTGACATTTCAACGTCTACCTGGTATCTTCATTTGGCCTCGAACTAATCCTGTCTAGGTCAGTCGTTTTGTTTTTGCTGCTGTTGTCACGCAGCCCTCCTGTCTTTTGTTTGCTGAAGCGCGAAGTCCCACCTGAAGTCTTACTTGGAAATTTAATTTAAATTTTTTAATTTAACCTTTATTTAACCAGGTAAGTTGACTAAGAACAATTTCTTATTTACAGCAACGACCTGGGAGCAATTAGGGTAAAGTGTCTTGCCCAAGGACACAACGACATTTGACTCAGTCGGGATTCGAACAGGCAACCTTCTGACTGCAAGCCTGACTCCCTACCCACTGAGCCATCTGGGCCCCCAACATGAAATTTTATTTTGGCCAGCTCCTCGGAATTTAAATATTGATACTTTTAGTTACATACTACTGCATTGAGAGATTAGATTACTACTGACCATGCGGTTTCTAGGGAATTGTCAAAGGCTTCGAAACTAATTTTATAACATCAAATTACAGATATAATTTTTAAACTCATTTAAAAAATTAAGGTACGACACCTGTATATCAAAAATAATTTGGGGAAATATATGTAACTTTTTTAAAGCCCGAAATATGTTTTTTTAACGTCTTTTCACAGTTGATTGCTTAGTGGGCCAGGAGAAGGCTGCGTGTACGCCTTAGACTCTGTAGTCAAGGTGACAGAAAGGCCACAGCATATTTTCTTCGACGTGAACTCTGCCCTCGCGGCCTGGCCTCTGGAGGAGCGTGAGGAGGAAATAGTTTGGCACTGCCAGATATCCTCAACACATTCAGTGTTTGCTGACGTGAAGCCCTGACTACTTTCTGAGCAGTGCATGGCAGGCGTAGACAAACCTGACCAATAAACTCCATCTACATACCTTAGATAATAAAAACTGTTTAGAAAATTATTTTTTTGTGATTTTGCTGACTGAATGGCTGTGTTTGTTTACAGGAGGCCAAGTTTTGCTGCCGGTAGTACAGAGTGGTGGCAATGCCTTTCGTCCGGGACGAATACAGGGTACAGAATCTAGACATTCCGGCCTGACGTATTCAGTGTATTTCTATAGCTCTTTATAGTATCAATTTCCATCAGTACTTCTAAATGAGTGTAATTGTGTTTCTCCACTCAGGAGGTCCTTTGAGGTACTTCTATCGAGCACAGGACACATTCTCCCTTTGCTCTTTTAGCAAAGCCCCCTGAAATGCTCTTAGTGATTCGCTGTACGGTCTAAATTAGTCATTATTTCAAATAGTAGTATCTTCAAAACCCCAATGTGAGAACAATGTCACAGTAACAAGTAATTACGGCAATTTAACGAGTCACAATCAGGAGATGTTTAATCTCACGTGCATCTTACATCTTACTGAAGCCTGTTCTGGGTTGGGGATGTTGGTGTTTAATGAAACACAGCGTGAAGTCACTGAACGGCACAACACAATGATTAGGGGGGCTTACACAAACACACTGAATGGCTACAAACTGGGATTTGCATGTAATTGTCCTACTGTTGATGGAAACCAAGTTTCTACTGTGATAAATAGTGTAGAGAATGGTTCATTAGGATTTTGGGGAGTGGTAAGCATAACTTTTGTCATCAAAATGTTTTAGACCAAAGGGCAGACATGGATGACGTACTCTATATTCATCCACTGCACTTATGTCAATTGTTTTGTCAATGAATAATGACATGGTTTGTCACGGTTTTAGCTGTGCTATCAGTGCCCTTAATGACTGATACGCTTCAACTACAATGACATCATCATCACTCAATAGATTGTCTGTATTCTTTATCAACCATACACACCTGGCTTCACTCATATCATTAGTAAGTGTACATGTGCTTTATCTTTCCTTGTCGGTCATTGTTTTATGTGATGTGTGTTTGTTGCAGTTTCTACAGAGTTTGCATTGCCAGTCTCTGGCGAGTTAGTACCAGGTGATGGCCTGAGTTTATATACCTTCATACTCAGGGCCGGCCCTAGGCATAAGCGAACTTAGCGGCTACTTGGGGCCTCCTGGCCACCAGGGGGCCCCCAATTGAGTGCACAGGTGACTCCGCGTGGTGGGAGGGGGCCCCCAAATCAAATTCTGCTTAGGGCCCCCAAAAGGCTCGGGCCGGCACTGTTTATAATCATCAGAGTCTATTTACTTTTGTCATTGTTTCATTGCTGTTCATTAAAATAATCATTTGGGGTCCGCTTGGCATAGTGGGCTAAGTCGCTGCATTGCAGGACAGTCTATGTCATGATAATCAGTGGTTCGTGCCTGACCTTGGGTTCTCTGACTATCCCCGTCCTCCTGCATGAGGCATCACAAATTGGCATATTATCTATCCTGCTATGTGACTCCTCTTGTGCAGATCGGGCTCCTGTACATTCAATAGCAGAAGTATAGTTGGTGAACGTAATCATCCCGTGCATGACCTGACTAAAGGCTTATGTGTTGAATGAGCAGTGGGAAAAGAATCGGCGGCTGGACGACACGTGGTTGGATGAACAATGTGTGTGACCCTCGCCATCCCACACATCTGTCCAAGGAGTTGCAGAGCTGTCGACAAGGCAGGGTTAGTGGGTATCGGGAAGGGAAGATTTTTTCCAAATGAACAATATTTTGTTGTTGTGTTTGATTTCCTTAATGTTTGTATTTTCTATTTATATATATGTTTTTTATTTTTATTGTTGTAATACAGGTCTCAGCTGTAAAAGAGACATGGGTAAAAAAGGGGGAGATAAAAGGGGGGCCAATGCTGGGTCGCCCTCACACAAATAGACTTTCAAACATAGTCTATAGACATGTAATGAAATGACAGAAGTTTTAAGAGACAAATGAGCAATTCACTACATGCGTATGATGAATTGCGTTTCCATACATACTAAAGATACAGATTTTCTCAAATGTCAAGTTCTTATTGCTATAATGGAGTGCACATATTATCTTACTGCCACATGAACATTAAGTATTGTAAGAAGACCGGAAGAAAATAACTGCCATGCAAAAAAGTGCCTAAAAAATAAAAGCTGTCTTGACATCTTAATATGTTGCAGCATTATCTCTAGGCAAGAAGCAGTGATGCGATCGGCTTACAACATAAGATTGGTAAAATATTACTGAACAAGCAGAAACGAAGTGCCTGTAGCAGGAACACTCGTTGAGAAATTGTACAGAACATGATGATGTTCAACGTTTTCTCAGGGTAGTCAAAGAACTCCAGGGAAAATATTTTTTTTAAATCAAAATACCGGGGTGCTCATAGAGTATTTGTCAGGTTCCACACATATAAACCTATGGATGTTAAATGTACAGTACATTGCATATCCCACTCTTATTGATATAATCAAACCCAACACCTAATGCAGTGTTTTTCAACCCTCTCATCGGGCAGTCGTTCCACAGTTTAGCTGTAGCCGCTGAACTAGCTCACCATATTCATTAATCAAGGGCCTGATAATTAGCAGATGAGTTGAATCAATCAAGGGCCTGATAATTAGCATGAATTGAATCAGGTGTGCTAGCTCAGAAATAGATCAAATACATGGAGAGGCTGGTGTTTGTCAAGGAGAGGGTTGAAAAACACTGATCTAATGAGACTAACTGAAATCCTACTGAGACATCGGCCAAATCAACTCTGACTCAGACTGACTCAATTCCAACTAACTCAACTCCTACTGACAATGACTCAATTCCAGCGAAGCTATTCCAGTCACTGATCTTTGGAACGGAATTCAAGATTATATCTAAAAATGATGCATACAAAAACATATTTGAATTTGTGTGTACATGCCCAATGCTTTAAGAATATCATGGATATATGCAATAAGCTAAAGAGGATGTGAGAGTTAGAAAAGTAGTATGCACCCTAGTTTCACCCACTTGATTGTGACTGCTCAATTTCAAGACCTGTAGTTTGGAAGCATTTTGTTTGTTCCAGTCCTTTTTATCTAGTTAATTTGATCAGAACAAAAAATATTTCCCAAGACAGGTCAATTCAGACACGCGTTTCATTTGAGGAATATTTGTAGTTTGAAGGATATCAGTGGTTATCATTTAAAACAATTAAAAATATGTTAAATCTGTAAACATATGGTTGGCGAGGTAACTTGGCATTTCTCAAAATGTAATTATGTAACGGTTAAGTGAAACGGTAGCCAAGAAAACAAATGTCCAAGAGGAGTTACCAACATTCTTATGACACAAATTTTCATCTTAATTATACAAGGCTGCTCACGCTCAACAGAATTTCCCCTACCTGTGGTCACTAAGTCTGGCCATCACTGACAGTATCCACCCGGAGGTCACCTGAACTACCTCAGCCAGAGCCGTCAACCCGGCTTGATTGGCCCTTGCCCAGACTGTCGAAAGGAAGGGCAGGGTCACACAGGAAGTGGGCGAAATGGGCATGTGGCATCACCACCACGTCCCGGAGGTCTAGCTAACGATGACAGGGGCCTTCCTCCCAGGCTCATTAAGGATATCATCGAGAGCGATTCGCTTTAAAGCACATCAATTCTTGCCATGCTGGGAGTGTGAGCAGCTACAGCCTGCAACCAGAGCCACTTCCCTCAGGGATTATGGCCAATTTACTGCGTGTGAACTGGAGCGTCTCTGTGGCTCTGCAGCTTACTACATCACCACACCAACTAACTAGCCTACACATTTGTCTTTTCTTTTGCGAAAACTGTTATGACATTGTGCTATTAGTTCTGTAGGTTACATGTATATACAGTACTACAGAATATGTTAAGGACTCTAACGGATAACATAATCTTGCTTCAGTGTCCCCACAAGCAACTTATTTAGTATCATAAGACATTTTTCAAAAGGCGTAGTTATACTTGATTTAAAGAGTGTTAGAAAACTCCTGGTTAACAGGCCACATTAGGCGTGATAGTCATACTTAGCTGGTTTGCGAGAAAAATGTGTTATTCGTATTGAAATCCAGAAGAAGCCAAAATACATAACAAGTTGTAACTGTTGATTACTCATCCATCAAACATACCAAAACATCAATTGAATACAGACACTCTTAAATTGAACAACCATCTTACTAGTGGGGGAACAGTTAATAAGTATTGTTTAGGAACCTAATGGGCCCAATTTTAATTATCTAAGTGCAGGGTGTGAAATGCATGGTGCAAGTGTGCTTTGGGTGTGTCCAAATCCACTTTTGATAGTTTGATGATGGAAAAAAGGGTTCAAAAGGTTTGTACTAAGTGTCTTCATTAATTCATAGGTGTGTTTTGGGCGTAACATGTAATAAACCAATCAGAGTGTCATCTCCCATTCCCTTTAAGAGCCAGACGCATTTGTACCTTGGCACATTGCTATTATGATGGTGGATTTGCACCGTAATATTTTTATTTTTAATCTTTTGCATGTTTGTGTGCTGCTGTGCTTCCCTGTGAGTGTGTAACAAGCATAGTGTGCACTGTGCATAAGCCTAGGTGCATTTGACTAATTTGCTGTTAAAATAACAATGACATGCTGCGCTATTGACTTTAGACCAGGTTTTTGTTGGTCAATGGCGCGATCACTTTCCGATGCCGCAAGATAGCACTACGCCAAGAATTATCCTGAACACACCTCCCTGTAAGACCAGCACCCCCATCGGCACAAAGATTGGTGCAGTTGCATTTGCTTTTTAAACGACACTAGCAAAGACACTTGCATTTGTGCTTTGCGCTGCGTTGCGCCAGGTGCAAGATAGGGCCCTATATCTTTCATTAGCATAAAATCTACCAACCAATCAATGGTAATACATATGTTAAATAAATGAAAAAAATTAAATATGGCATTTTGGAAAATATGATGTGTTACATCTAGGCCGGTGACTCCACGTCAACGCTTAGATTCGCCAGAGTACTTGTGGCGCCACTGTCCACTGCTGATTACGTGCCATGTTTTTGTTCACCTGTTTCTTGTTTTCGTTAGTAGGGAATATATAACCGGGGTATTTCTGTTACTTGGTTGTCAGTTATTGTGCATTACCCTTTCCTTGTTTATCTTGTGTCAAGTTTTTAATTTTCGGATTTATGTGCCTCAGTTATTGTTATTCCCTTGTGGGTTATTAAAAGAACGATTGGATCTGCATTTGCCTCCTCATTCCTTTAAATGCCGTAAAAATATTTTGTTATTTGTTTTGCCTTCCAAAGTATTGCTTATCACCTGCTTTCTCCAAGTTCAAGGCTGTTAAATATTTTAAATAAACCACTTTGGCCTAGGAAGCAATAATACAGTATCTGGAAAAGTAGGGTTAGTTAGTTCAAAATGGTGAACCTTATTGCTCCAGACACAGTGCTTACACCCCCAGTCTTTTCCACCCGACTTTGAACAACCTGCATGTTATATTCTCTCCCCTTGTTCACTCTTTCTGCCCTGTCAGTCAATGTTCCAGCATCATCAGCACTCTGTGATCGCTGGCAGGTGTTTGCCCATCAAGGGCGAAATAGTGAGCCACACATGGGGGGGGGGGGGGGGCAGTGTCATGTCTTGAACATGACAGTGAGTTCACTGGAAAACAGCCTCCACAGTCACCAGATCTCAATCCAATCCAGCACTTATGGGATGTGGTGGAATGGGAGATCCACATCAGTGATGTGCAGCTGACAAATCTGCAGCAACTTTGTGTTGCAATAATGTAATTATAGACCAAAAATCTCTGAGGAATGTTTCCAGCACCTTGATATGTCTGGCATAAATAATTAAGGAAGTTCTGAAGGCAAAAGGGGGTGAAATCCAAAACTAGCAAGATGTACCTAATGAAGTGGCGGGTGAGTGTATATCAAATGTGTGCTTTGCGCAATTCCCTGTGAATTAAAGCGCAACTCTCGCCAAAATGCAACCTAAGGTCTTTTTTTTATGTACCCGAGTCAAACTTCCATTTATAAGCATAATTAGGACGGAAACGCCACTTAAGATTTTCCTTTGTTTCGGTCAAATCGCCTTTTAAAACGGGAGTGATTGGGGCACTAATATGATAGCATTGAAATCGCTATTTATAAAACACTAAGAAGACTCGACACAACATTGTTTTGTAAACACAGTTTACTAAAAAGAAAGGTTTTGTACAACTCACCTTAGCAGTTTGTGTTTCTGACGGCTGCCATTGTGCCAGTCAAAAAGTGTCGATCTACGAATGCAAATTAACGGACTCTATAGGAGGAAACGTCATGAAGCTGTAATTCCAATGAAAAGCATGGTAACTTAGCCACTTAGCAATATCTATTCAAATAATAACAAGTGGTTTCATTCAATATATCAGCCTAAATAATCTAATCTTAGCTGACGTAAACTCTCGCGTGAAAGTGAGATCATATGAAGTGTTCATAAGAAGCCATTAATTATCACACAGTTCTTTGCTCCTTTGTAAACCATAATGATACAGAAACCCCCCTAATGACCCTGATCAAAAGTTTACATACCCTTGAATGGCTGGCCTTGGTACAGACACACAAGGTGACACACACATTTTTTTAACTTAAAATCCTCGAGAAAATGTGTCAATTCATGTAGAGAAAACAACAAACATTGGCTGTTGAATTTCTTTTTTTTGCTTTGAACTTTGTCCCGGATGAGTACTAGATATTTATTTTGTGCAATATCGACCTGTATGTTGCACTAGCCAGTGGGAAGTTTGTAGGTGGGTACGCCCTTCTTACCGTGACAGATGCAGACTGGTGACAATACTGGCAGACAATTTACATTCTTCTGCACGAAAGCTGTGCATGGAACGCTCTTGGACTTTCCAGCATTACAATGACCCTAAGCACAAGGCCAAGTTGACCCTCCAGCGGTTACAGCAGAAAAAGGGGAAGGTTCTGGAGTGGCCATCACAGTCTCCTGACCTTAATATCATCAAGCCATTCTGGGGAGCTCTCAAATGTGTGGTTCATGCAAGACGACCAAAGACTTTGCATGACCTGGAGACATTTTGCCAGGACGAATGGGCAGCTATACCACCTGCAAGAATTTGGAGCCTCATTGACAACTATCACAAACTACTGCACACTAACATTAATGCTAAGGGGGGCAATACACCTTATTGAGAACTGATGGTATGCAGACGTTTTCCATGTTTTGTTTTATGATTGTGCCATTCTGTTATGACCTACATTTGAATTTGAATCCAATAAGAAAGAACCGCGTGGGGGAATGGCCTTCCTACCATGTTCTTTAACTATGGAACATCTATTAGCAATTATCCAGGGGTGTGCAAAATGTGAGCGCAACTCTAGGAATGTAGTATGTAACCCAAAATGTATCCTAAAGAAAATCATTTTAATTCTCTCGCTCTCCCTCTCTCTCTCTCTCTCCATTGTGTAGGTCCTACTCTACTGAATGAATAGTACTTCTATGTGAGTATGTAGATTGTGTAGGTCCTACTCCACTGAATGGATAGTACTTCTATGTGAGTATGTAGATTGTGTAGGTCCTACTCTACTGAATGAATAGTACTTCTATGTGAGTATGTAGATTGTGTAGGTCCTACTCTACTGAATGAATAGTACTTCTATGTGAGTATGTAGATTGTGTAGGTCCTACTCTACTGAATGAATAGTACTTCTATGTGAGTATGTAGATTGTGTAGGTCCTA
>JACXGM010024002.1:0-15929 GCA_016801145.1 Umbra pygmaea
CCCCCCCCCCTTGACCCCCTGACGGGGGGATGTCACTCTTGTCTGTCTTCAAAACTTGAGAGCCCTGTAACCTATTGTTGAATTAACAAAAACGTTGTTATTGAAAATAAATATGTTGTCTTATAAAATGTCTTTTTTTTGGGGGGGGGTATTTTTGACCTCGGTATTTGTTAAATCCTGGTTACGGCCTTGTATGTGCCATACACGTTATATGCATGATCAAATAATTAGTAGAATATAATTTTAAAACTTAGTATACATTTAATATGTAAAAATGATCCTGTTGGAACAAGAGAACTCATCCGAACTATCCCCTTTGCAACATATATTTCTCGAGAAAATACTGATACTGATAGTTTTGATTGCTTTTCAAGTTGGAAAGTCTGATAAGATCACGTCAAATCTTAATTGAATACTGCAGCTAGTATCATGCACACTGCAGAAGTAATTTACAATACCAGAGAGGAGAATTGTAGAATCAGAGCCTTAATTAACCAAACAATTCCAGTAAATATCAAATAAACTAGCTTTCAGCCGTAAACAGTCATTGGTTCATTCTCACCCTATTTCCCAGAACTTTTACAGTCAACCATCCTACACATGTATATAATTGTCTCTCCAAACAGTGGTTCAATAAATCTACCCACACCATTGATCCTCTGCTTCCAATGGCAGGCAATATTTTTCAGTGCTTCATTCACCTGCATTACTAAAAGTCCAGACCATTTGATTTGTCTGTCTACAAATTGTTACACTACATTCTAATAGTAATTTTTTTTGCTTGACTTTTTTCCACATTGTAACTTTGCAAATAATTTCAGATCGATACACACATAACCACCAATGGAGTTAGTCAGTGACCCATCGTAGACTATCAGTTGGCATGCCGAATAAGTGGTTAGTTTCTTAAAACTAAGGAGTTATTTATTAACCTATGCCTAATGTTGTTTAAATTGTATTGTCTAAGATGACTCATTGTCTCATTGTTTAAAAAAAAACAGTTGAAAAAGAAATACTACTCATGCAATTTACAGTTTATACCATAAAGGAAAAACATAATTACAAATATATTCCCATGCATCAAGGCCATACAGGATATTGTTTTTGTATTATTATTATTATTGATTTGGTGACAATGTCATTTCACTCATTTTACACATAAGCCTATTTAAAACAACATGTGGTTGGAAAGCATAGACTAAGTTATTGTAAAATAATACCTTATTACGATACCATCATTTCAGAAATCTGTATAAAATATAGCAACACCTGGTGCAGCATTCTTAGATCCTTAGCTCAACTTCCTATCTGCTTATTATCACATACCTTTTCTCCTTAGACTCTGATTCCTACTGTCGTTTTCATGAAAATAATAATAGAAAATACTTACTACTTACTGCTGAGCCATCCATTCAGTATTGCAAACACATTGTTGTGTCAGTTTCAGTTGGAAAGGGAAAACAACAAGAAACTAGCTTTACAGTGTATTATACTTTTCACCCTGTATTCTGGTGTGAACGAAATGTACTGTATATGTAAAATGAAATCCTTTCAGACCGTCATCAGACTAAAATAATTTGTCTATGTGTTCAGTGTGTTTAGCGCATATCAACAACCACAAAGGAAATTTCTTAGACATAAATTACTGTGTCCAAATGTTTAGTGATGATCAAAATTCAGTAGACTCTGGACGTGGACCCAAAATACCAACAACTTCCTGTTAAGGAGCCCACACAGCCATTGTCCCAAGCACAGAGCCACACCGCAAGACACACATTGCTATGGGCCCTGTTCTGGTCATTGTCTTCTGCTAGTCCAGGCAGGCACACCTGACATATGCTCTGGTGCTCAAGGTTCGACTGCCTGCTACATTGGAGCCTTCATCCACAAAGTCTCCACAGGCATATCCTGTTCCACATCCAGAACCCAGACCAGTGGTGGAGCCTCTTCAAATTATCCCAGGGGGGAGTCTCCCTCTCTCAAAATGATATAAGCCCTGGTTCAATTAAACAACTAAAATTTAATAGCAGAGCACTAATGGCCAGGGTACTCCAAACTTTGCCAATAAGATGAACTAAATGCTCAATTTAAAAATAAAGTCAATATGTAATTTTGGTAGACATATGCACACTCAGCCATTTGCAAATGTGTTTATTGATATGCCATTTTGTCCACCATCTTGTCCACCATCTTGATTTCAATTTACAGATAATGTTAAGCTAGTTTCTGTACTTTTCCCCTTAACGTCAGGGGGGAGACAAATCCAAGACTGTGAACATCATATATTCTTGAGAGAATTTTGATTTGAGAAAAGACCCATGTCCACCAAGTGACATGTCTATAATCCAAACAGTAAACATATTCTAGGATTTTGAAAATAGAATGTTGGGTTATATAATAAGCTATGGTCAAATCATAGTTAATCCCTATGGCATAGTGAAACATATCATATCATGCAAGTACATACTGTACAATCTTACTTTTTGAGTTAATATCAACAGTTTAGGACAAAAATAGCCCATACAGTGCTAGCAGGAAAGGAAACAATGCTTTTGAGCAAGTCAGTCATTGGGTAAGCATTAGATTGTGATAGTTAGCGGTTATCAGTACTTCATGTCAAGTTTAAATTCATTGTCATGTGTAATTCCATGTACAGTAAAATATTGTGACTCAGCTTCGGAAATGCATTGTAAATGAGTTAAAAAATATAAGCAATGTTATGAAGGGCACCATGTCATGTCTGAAAGTGTATGTCATCATTTTTTAATATACAGTAAGTTGTTCAAATGCTGTCGCTTCCACTTTAAGGTGCGGTAGATACAAATAGTGTGGTAGAATTTGTTGATCTGGCTGTGCACAATCCATGGTGTCCATAGGGGGGCACAAGAAACTAGTTTAATATGTACAGGTCAACAGTCATTAATAAAAAATACTATGGGATGGTCAAAGTGCAATGAGATGGGCCATGGTGGCTATAGTGACCATAAATTATGCAATTAATTGTTCTTGTGTTTTTTACACAAACAGTTCATATTGTCCATAGGGATAAATAGACTAACATAATGAACAAATAACCATTTTGCATGCATTGGTTATTGCTGATATGCCATTTTGATATGCCACAATCTTGCAACATATACTACCATATATAGCCAGAAGTATGTGATCACCTGACCATCACAGCCACATAAGTTGGACATCCCATTCCAAACCATTGGTATTAATATGGAGCTGGAAGCCCTTTGCAGCTATAACAGTTGCCACTGATTTGGGAAGGGTTTTCACTAGATTTGAATGTGTCTGTGGGAATCTGTACCTATTCAGTCAAAAGAGCATTTGTGAGGTCAGGCATTGATGTTGGATGAGATGCCCTGGCTCGCAATCTGCATTCAAAATTCATCCCAAAGGTTTTCAATGGGATTGAGGTCAGGGCTCTGTGCACGCCACTGGAGTTCCTTCACACCAAACTCATCTAATCATGTCTTCATGGACCCCACTTTGTGCACTTGAGGCATAGTCATGCTAAACCGGATAGGGCCTTCACCAAACTTTTGCCATGAAGTTGGAATCACCCCGACTGGGTGAAAAGTGACAAAATCCGGGGATAACTAAAATTAATATTCACCCAAAATATTGAGTCATTACACGACATTTGTTCACGTATTTAGTATGGATATCACACGCATCTGTCACGAATCCCCACAAATCCCTTTGGCAGGAATGACACAGGCGCGAAGGAAATGCCAATGAAGCAAATGCTATTTATTTGAACGACAGCAAGCAAAACAAAATAGCCTCGAGGGGCTAAATGACTGCGTACAAGACACAAATAGGAATTGCCATAACAGGACACGGAACAGGGAACAATAATAAACAAGGGACCAGATTACAAACACGTTACATACAACACCAAATGAGAGACGATGGGAAACACCTGGGGGGCAGTGACAATCCTGGTGAGACACGATAGGTTGACTGGGGAACGTGTGCCATACACAGAGGCAGGAGGAGCGGGAATGAAACCAAAACAACACACCCGGTAGAAACCTCAACAGAAGACACACAGGGCAGAGATCACAACAGAGACATTCACAGGGTAGCAACTCAAAAAGGAAACGTGAAACTAAACAGAATTACTAAACCACCATGCATAGCACAGAAAAACACCAAGAACATAATACATACTCACTGGGAAGCAATCACACACAGGGTAGTAACTAGACTAGAAAAGTCAGTTACCCAGCCCACAGAGGGCTGAACGTTACAGCAACATACATGTCATAAATATGTAGATGGACTTTGGCAAAACGTAATGCAAATTATTTTCTATAAAATACTAATGATAGCTCTACCACTTTCATTTTTTTCCACCCAAATACAAATGTGGTAGTGTATTGACTTCAGATATGAATGATTATACGAATGGTGATATTTTGTATGGATTTATTACTAGTATGGTTGATATCTGCAACTGTTTGAGTTGATATCACATTCATATTTGAAAAAACATTGCTTGTACTATTATTGAATCATTCCACATGAACCCAATCTGCATGTCAGAAACGACCGGCAATCATAGTGGAATATTGAGTCATTATATGATATTTGGTCGCATTTCTAGTTTGGATATCACATCATGATATAACGTTTCAGATCTAAGTAGCTAAGTTTAAAACTGGATCAGCTTTCAGTGTGTGATATTTGATGTCAAATTCTAATACCCGATGGCATTGTGAATCCAACTGTTTGCTACAGTCTGACACATGAAACAGTGTTTGTAAAACTTTACAGAAGTATTTCCTCTAAAAAAGGTTGTTGTCTGTTGGGAAAATTGGTCTATGCGTCTAGCTGACAAAATCTAATGAAATCATTACAGTGTCTAACGGTCTAGCTATGCTGCTATGGTAACTGAGCGCGCTGCGTGGGCTTTTTTTAAGAAAGTGAAGGCTCTACAAGCTGTGGCTTTCAAAGAAGACCTGAATGGACAGAAAAAAAATCAATATTAGTAAAAACTGAGGTAAAGGACAAATCAATATGTCTAGTAATGTTTGAAAAACTACAGCTGCATCTAGAAAGTATTCACAGCACTTCACTTTTTCCACATTTTGTTATGTTACACCCTTATTCTGAAATGGTCAAAATAATAATTTCCCTCAAAGTTCTATAAACAATACCCCATAACGACAATGTGAAAGAAGTGTGTATGAAATCTTAGCAAATTTATTAAAAATAAAAACAGCATTTGCTAGCTTATGACTTGGTAGGTAACTGGTTTGTGTTCATCTGTGAGATTGTATTGCTAGTCAATGAAGCTACCTATCTAGCTTTCTGCAGTAGTGACAACCACTGATTCTCTGCTGGCGTGGTCTCTTTTGCAGGGATTGACATTAATGTTGTCCAGGACAAGTGGGAAAAACATGTAATTTAACAAGTGCAGAGATTGAGCTAAACAAATTAATCTGCAATTGGTGAGTTGTGATGTCCTTCTTGCCATTATATCTGTGTTAAAATAGTTTTAAAAAATGTAGCAGTATACCTTGTTATTTCTAACTGGTAATACATATATTATTTGAGAAATTGTTTTAAAACGTTGGCTACATAATCTTAGTGACTAGTAGCCTATAATTGTTTATGTACTTAATATACCAGTGCAACCAAATTGTTAGTTATAGGCTTTGTTGTAAATGTGATTGAATTGAATTGGTGCTTTTAAGAGCAATTAAGTTGCCTATTTTTTCTAGATGGCCTTAAAGGACAATTCCGGCACAAAATGAACCTAGGGGTTAGTAACACATGGGTACAGAGTCGACCGTTCTCTGGGATATGTTTTCATGCTAATCAAATGTGCCCAGTTTTAGTGCAAACTGATAATTACCTTATAATCCTGGATTTGATGGTCACACTATCTGCCATGCAGGGTGACTCCACCTACGACTGGCTTGGCACTCAAACCGGCGCAGAGCCAGTGTCGGTGACACCATCTGTGGATCCCCTACATGTTCACTGGCCTACGCTAGGGGCAAAGCCAAAGCACCAGGTAGGCCTATGTTCCAGGTCCTCTAAACCAACTCCCAGTCCTGGAATACTATCCGTGGGTTGAGACACCAACGAAGAATGCAGATGGCGGAGACGTTTCAGCTTCGAAACAGATTTCAGGTACTGGGGAAGCTAGTTGTGCCCAAACAATGGCACCTGCTAGGCAGGCAGTTATAACTGGGAGCCCACCGCGGCCTGCTAGGAAGCAGCTAACACGGGAAACGCCCCGCAGATCTATTATTCACTGCAGCTGTCCACCTGCTCTCATTGTGGGCTCATCTATGGTTGGAGGCATCTCTGTAAAAAAGGCAGAGACCTACTGTTATCCAGGTGCCTAAATATTGGACATTGACACTTTGCTGCCGACACTTTTTAACAAACACGCCATCACCTCGGCGGTTGGTGGCCATGTTGGCTCAAATGACATTAAACTTCGGCAGTCTGAGAAGCTGAAGGAGGATGTTAAAGAACTGACTAACGGGAATATCTCTTGAGCCAGGTGTGCAGCTGGCGAGTCTTTGGTCCAGTTCCTTCACCCTGTTTAATTATATTAATTTTAGTTGGATTCGACAGCTGCACACCTGGCAGAGTCCTGGTCACCAGTGCAAGGGGCTTGTCGCCTGTTTGAGTAGTGGGGTGCGGAGCATGTTCTCTCATGCAGGGGGCTGATCCCCTGGTTGTGGCGTGGGAGAAGGAGCAACAATCACAGCTGCAGGGCACAGTGTAGCCAACACAGATGGCTGTCACCGGACTAGCTGCTGGGGACGGAGCCCCAGTCTCGTGTGCAGGGGACTGGTTCCCTGGGTGTGGCGAGAAAAGCGGAGCCCCTAGCTCAGGTATTGCGAGCAGGGCCTCCAGCACTGGGGGTAAGGTTGGCAGGGCCTACAGTGCTGGCATGACCTGAAGCAGGCCCCCTGGCATTGAGCATGCCCTACAGTATTGACAGGGAGGAGCCACTGGCACAGATGCAGGGGGAGGAGCATGGAAGGTGGAACCGCTGGCACTGGTAAGGAGAAAGCATTCACTGGCACTGGCATGAGAGGCAGAGCCACAGGCACTGGCGTGGAGCGGGGCACTGTACGTGTGATGTGGATAGTGTCAGACCTGCCCAGTCTGCAGACTGGTCTATAAGCCATGGGCCAGTCTGCAATGGAGAGTCCATAAGGTCCGTTGGTCAGCTGGGCTACCTGACCACCGGTGCTGGTGAAGCGGAGACTGCTAGCCCGCTACCCAGCCTAAGCAGCGGCACTGGTGGAGTAGGTGCTGCTAGCCTGCTACCTAGCCTATGCTGTGGGAGTGGTGGAATAGAGCTGGTTAGCTGGCTAACTGATCTAACCTGGGGAACTGGTGGAAATGTGGTGGGTAGTTAGCTAGCCAGCTACTGCTCTTAGCTAGCAGCACCCAGTCACTGGTCCTCTCGCCATCTTCTCGTCCCCCCTGACCAGAGCCATAGTTCACACTAGCTATTGTTGTTGTGTTCCTCGAGTAAAAGGCTCATAGAGACTCATAGCCTCCACCAAAAAATTGGATAAGAAAACCATGTCCATTGACCCCACCGCAGTCCCTTGACTCTAATCCTCCAGCCCTGCCATCGTCACTGGAGTTGGTTACCACGATGTACATGAGGCAGCCTCGGTTTTCGCTTTGTACCATTTCTCCCTTTGTCCTCTGTCTCCTCTCTCAGTTATGGTCACTCATTCTGTAACAGTTGTGGATGGTGCAGGAGTGAGAGAGACTAACAAACACAAAGGAATTCAAAGTAAAGAAACCAGCTGTGTGTTGTTAACTAACAGGAAAAGTTCAATTCTGGCGCACACCCATGTACCTATATAGAGGTGCTGTCTATTGGATATAAATAGTTAACAAAAACAAATAAAGACTCACACTCAAGGTATCTTGCTCCAAAAAACTGTATTGAGAATATCCAACGTTTCGGCAATAAGTTTGCCTTCTTCAGGGTTATTAGAATAACATAACCCTGAAGAAGGCAAACTTATTGCCGAAACGTTGGATATTCTCAATACAGTTTTTTGGAGCAAAATACCTTGAGTGTGAGTCTTTATTTGTTTTTGTTGTTAACTAACAGACATAAATAATGGATGAATTAATGTTCAAACTGTCCGAGTCAACAGTACATGGAACAAAACAGAGTGGAAAATATTGACTCTAGCTTATCGGCATGGGGTGACCGTGACAGTATACTGCATTTTTATAATTTAAAATTTTATCATGAATTAAAGGCTATATTCTGTCAACAATCTAATGTGACCCAACACCTACATCTGGGTTTTTCATCTCTAAAAAAAATGTTACATTGGAACTTGTTGTGTACGCTCCGACTAGAAATTCATAGCATATATTGTCCTTTTGTGATGTTTAAACAAAATTTGAGAGCTGCTTTGTCTGTATAGAGTTACAGATGCCATGGAAGATAGCAATACAATTCATATCTTACCCCATCTAAATTTTACAAATTGTCTTGTTCACAAATTACTTCTCTGATAGGTTTCATTGTGTTAAGTTGGAGGGTCTACTGTCCGGACCTCTGGCTGTCTCTATCGGGGTGCTTCAGGGTTCGATTCTCAGGTGGTCAGTATTTTCTATATACATCAAGTTGCTCTCGCTTCAGGCGACTATCTGATACATTTCTACGCAGATGACACAATTCTATATACATCTGGCCCTACTTTGGACACTGTTAGGAAGCCTCCAATAGAGCTCTGATGACATCCAACATTCCTTCTGTGGTCTCCAACTGCTGTTAAACTCTGGTAAAACCAAACGCATGATCTCCAACCTGTAACACTCTGCACCTGCCCTTCTGAAAAGCATCACCACTCTGGATGTGTCTGAGCTGGAATATGTTGAAAATTACAAATGGGTGGTTGACATACAGTATGAGCCTGAAAATGTTTTTCATAAACATTCAAATATTAGGCATGAAAATTATTGAGATGTGTTGTACCAACTCTTAGCTTTCCAAAGACATATGTGGTCGTCTAGATTTTGTTTTGAATTCTTTTGTATTAGTGCCTAACATTGTCATATGGTGTGACATGAGCGTTATTGTGTATAAAATGAAAATGGGGTGTACTAAAATAACTCACTTTATCATAATTCTTTATCATTACTATCTTGTGATATAGCATTTCCTTATGCAAATGTATTACATTTTGTATTATTTTTCTTAATCATCATGCAAAGTAAGGCATTTGTCTTCAATCTGTCAATATATTTTAGATTAATTCTGACAAATCCTGTAATAAATCTAACAAAGTGCTTGTTACTGTTGCTGAAACTATTCTCCATGTGTTACATTTTCATGATTTTTCACTAACCAAGCTGTTTTACTGTCACAATTATGAAGTTTTCTCCAAATGATAGTGTCACACCATAGGATGAACCACAATTTGTAATGCAGAAACATGTATTATATGAATACAACATTCAAACAAAAACAGTACCAAAATCACACAAGTATGCCACAATCTATGTATCTGTTAACAGATAAACAGTGTTTCTAAATATTTTTAATTAATACACAATAATTAATTAAAAATAAAAATAAATACAAAAAATAACTGTAATTAATTATAATGTCAGAAATATTTAGCTTTTGTAACCTAGCCTTTATTGGGCTATAATAGGTCTGCCTACTTATTACCAATACTACTAATAATATTAACATTTCTATGTACTGTGTCCATTTTCTCAGGACTTCTTCTCTACTTGCAGGATCTGTGTTTAGTCTCTTCCTGTATTTCCTTGTTCTTTCTGTACCCGGAAGACAGAGCCAGAGCCCAGAGACACAATACCATCATGAGTTTGATTGAAAAACTAAATATTTAATGACACTTAATTCTAATTTGCATAATAATTTGGAACGCAATGTAGTTGGACGGCCCCTATTACACACTCTGCACCTGAATCTCATTTACAAGTCCTTACTAGGCAAAACCGAACCTTACCTAAGCTCATCAATCTCCATAGCATCATCCACTCTCAACCTGCGCTCAAACAGGTTTATCTCTAGTTGCTACATAAGCCCACACCTCATTTGTCCGCCTCTCCTTCCAATTCTCTGCTGCTAATGATTGGAGAAAACTACAAAAGTCCCTGAAACTCGAGTCCACCATCCCATTACTACTGTACCTTTAAAGAATTTCTAATCTATTGACCGACCACTGCACATGTTTACTCTACCTCCTCTCTTTGCCTTTTTATGCCATAGCGCCTTCATCAAAACCTTTACGCATCTTCCATATATTTAACCGCACAGCTGTCTTTGTATAATTTTGCACATTACCGTATTTTAGGTATGCTAATCATGTTCCTATTGTTACTTCTCTTACACTGCCACTTCACACTTCAAGTAATCTACTTCTCTATTGTAGACCATTTTAGACCATATTTTCCGTGAATATACAGTATTTATTTATCCAACTGTATACCATTTATGTAAATCTGAATACTTTGTGTACTTTGTGTTTAACTCTAAGTCACCTTGCACCTTGTCTTCGTCAGGACGCGATTGCAAATTAGATCTTGTTCTCAACTGATTACCTTGGTTAAATTAAAGTGAAATATAAAAATTTAAATACTAAAAATGTGACCATAAGCCAATGTTTTCAAACTATGGGGGAGGAAGTGTGGGGAATTACCATGTTTTACTAATATTTTAGTTTGAGCTAATTCTGTGAGCTGTACAGGTGCATCTCTGTAATTTAATTCAAAAAGGGACACCTTCATATAATCTAGATTCATTACACAAAAAGTGACATATTTCAAGCCTTTTTACAGTGACCTGTGGCTTACCCTCCTCAATGAGTGTATTGTGGACATCTCTCAAGTCAGCAGTCTTCCCCATGATTGTGGTTGTGTGTACTGAACCAGATTGACAGATTGAAGGCTCAGGAAAACTTTGCAGGTGTTTTGAGTTAATTAGCTGATCAGAGATCTTCTCAGGTTGACATGTTTGTATATAAAATCTTTATGCTAATATTTTTTATTCCGCCCTGAATTCGGTCATGTATTTTTACTTTTGCCTTTTTTACTAAACACATTACAGACAGGAAGTAGGAAGTGAAAATGACAAAATAGCAACTCTGCAATGATGTAGGACATCACCCTGCACAATACCAACATGGCACCGATATGGTTAGAAAGAGGGGGTTCTGCTGATAAAATAATGCCAATGCAAATAATGAGGAGTGGTTCGTACATGTCGATTAATGACAGCCGGAGATATCGCGTCTCAAAGTTGGGTACTTTTCCCTGACTTTATTTTGGAAAAACTAAAAACATTACATACAGAAATCAGGAAGTGAAAATAACAAAATAACATTTCTGCAAGGAGGTAGGACATCACCCTGCACTGAAACATTATTTTGGGGGGGGTTGGGATAGCAGTTCAAATTACTTTGAAATGTATAGGGATATAGTAAATATATGTAGGCCACTGTACACACAGTGTTTAATTTACTTACAGTTTTTCCCGATAAAATACTAAAAGTGAATGCCCAGACCAAAGCGTCGAAACCGTACCGTTTGCGTGCATTTCGCGTACACACAGGCACCAAATGAATTTACACATTGTCGGCATGGCACTGTAAACAACTCTGTAACACAAGGTGCAAAACACTACACACATTGGCCAATGATGAAACACTGTGCAGTCAGCACGTCCATTCAATAGTTAAAACACACACGACATGTATCATTCCTATCTTGCACTTGACGTATATGGGACTTTTCCCTCCACAGACGCGTGTCGGTAAATTAAATTGGATGGGTGGCTGTGAAGGGGACAACGCTATCCAATAAAGACATGGCTGAGGATGACAACAGTGCGTGAAATTCTGTTTAATCGAAAACATACAAACACACAGTGTGTGAATGAACATTCGGCACAATGGAAATGCGCATCAGGTGTTTGGATAGGACAGGAGGCACTTACAGTTTTTTCCGATTGCTAAAACACTTAAAGTGAATGCTCATAACAAAGCGTCGAAACCATAGTTAAACGTAGATTCAATAGTTAAAACACACATGACATTAGCAACACTCCCGCACACATCGTAAAACCCTTAACTTGTAACTGAACCCAATCAGTCACTGTATATTATTCAGGTATGAGCACCTGTCGTGAGACAATCGTGAATATGGGGGCTGAAGGACCAATGGGAAGGAGAAGATGAGGAAGAGACGGGAAGAGGCAGAGGAGAACGAGGAAGAGACGGGGAGGGAAGAGGGAGAGGAGATAGAGGAAGAGACTCTGGTAAAAACCAGACATCGGGACTGAAACATCATCGGCCAAAGGGCCATCAAGAATGTCGCCGGGCAGTGCGGGGGCAACATCACCATGTGTGCAGCCATTAGTGGTCAGGGGGTCCTCCATTACCATGCCACCCTGGGTCCCTACAACACTGCACACATACTGACATTTCAGCATGCACTACATGCCACAGTCACATAGGACCAACCAGGGCAGCCCATGTTCGTTGTCATCTGGGATAATGTCAGTTTCCACCAGGCTGCTCTGGTCCGAGACTAATTCGCCAACCATGACCATTTCATGGTGCTGTACCTGCCTACTTATTTCCCGGTCCTCAACCTGATAGGGGAATTATTTTCGAGATGGCGGTGGAAGGTCTATGACTGCCTACACATGCACGAGTGCCGCTCCTGCGAGCAATGGAGGAGGCATGCGGAGACATCGAGGTGGGCTCGATCCACGGGTGGATACGCCACGCCCGGCGATATTTTCCCGTTGCCTGGCAAGGGAGAACATCGCCTGTGATGTGGACGAGGTGACGTGGCCCGACCCCAATCGACGTAGTGATCCCTGACTTGTAATGGGAGTTGTTTTACTACCTGTACAATGTATCACTGAGGCTTGGTTTCGGGAATAAAAACGGTTTAAAAACTACAAATGACAGAAGTGTCTTGAGTGAAGTTGACCAGTGTGTTGTGTCTGTTTGACTGTTTATTGTTCATGTGTATGTGGTTTAAAATATCGATCTGGAGAGGGCCTTTTGAAGTGAGAGTGTTATGTTTTGATTGCAGAATGGCAGTTTTGATTGCAGAATGGCAGTTTTGACATGGCAGTTCAATGTTAATCTTCAAGTGTTGTGTAAAGCATTCTTGTGTGTTGAGTTTTGACACAATGAGCCAAATTATGCATTTTGTGTGTTAGCAATTGGAAAAAACTGTAAGATCGCACTACTCAAGATCGCAGCATTCTTTGTGGCTTGTTTTATACAACATGTTCATGAATCATGGTCGTGTTGATGACATAAATGAGGAAATATTAGAGTACTTAAGGGGACGTGATGTTGAAATGCATGTGCCATTGACACTTAACCCAAATGCCCCAGCAGCAAGCAAAGTAATCTCGCTCGGTTAGACTACATTGCAAAAATATTACCATGCATTCATAACTTTGTGATTCAGTTAGCGTTAGCCCAAAACATCGGAAAGTATGTCTTGTGACATTTCTTTATTTACATTTTGTAAAAAAGTAAAATCAATAGCAAACCGCCGTTATATTAGCAATCCGCCCTGGAACAAGCGTGCCTACTCTTAAAGGGAATGTGAGATGATGCTCTGATTGGTTGATTGCACATTACGCCCAAACCACACCTATGACTAATGAAGCTACTTTAGACCTACCCATTTTACATTTGCGTCGGGCGCAAGAGTCATTTATCCCACCGGTAAAATAGCAACAGCAACCGGGACCCTCCCACAATGTACCTTGCGTTTCGCGTTTGATACTTGCATTTCAGATCGTTAAAATAGGGCCCAGAGTGTTCGGTTTTGATTGCAGAATGTCTTTTTGACATGGCAGTTAGATGTTAATCTCCAAGTGTTGTGTCAAGAATTCTTGCGTGTTGAGTTTTGACACGATGAGCCAAATTTAGCATTTTGTATGTTAGCAATTGGGAAAAAGTTTAATTTCATTCACAACAACAAGCTAAGGCACACCAGGCCTGCACATCCATTTACATCCCTTCAGCAAAAGAGCACTTTTTGGAAACAAGGCAGAGTAAGGACAGCTCCCAGTATTCATACCTGATCTGCAGTCATAAGAACTGCACAGTTCTGCAATAATGTTACAATTCCCAACCTAAAAGCATTTGAAATGGAACAGTTATTTCCCTAATGGGTGCAAATGTCCAAGTAACATATTACATTTGCTTCTTATCATGACCACATAAATTTGATTTGCAGTAGTTTCATTTATCAACTGATACATTCACAAACATAAAACAAAATGCTAAAAACCTACCTATGGTAGAGCATGCTGGGAAATATGATGGAGAACCTCTTAACAGCCCTCCAGAATGACTGATGTTTAATTTGGCTCTAAACTCATCTGTTTATACAGTATAATAAAATTATTTAAAATGAGGCCATACAATCTACCTGTGGTCCTCCACTTTGAACTTGTTAATTTAAATAGTTTCTTTTTCAAGGATTTTTCTGCCAAGACATTCACTGAAATGTGTGTAAAATACATAATTGTACTTTTATTTTGAGAACAAATCATTTGTTTTGGTTCAAAACAAGGGATTTAATAAGCAAACTTGTCTTTTCTGCCAACCTGTGAAATGGAAGTGGAATAATTCTGTTGCAACTAAGAATTTGTTTTTTCTCTTGCTTTAACCCCCCCGCCCCATACCCACCGCTTATCCCCCCACACCTGCCTTTTTATTTTCAACTGATATACCGAAGTTCAATCAACACATGCATATCTGGCTAAAGTCAACACAATGAATGAATGTAAATTTGAATTACGCAATCTCATGAAGTTGAGTTCAAAATCCAAAGCTTGTCAGAGAACTTTGATCTAACAAGAATAAGTAATTGGACATAACTAAATGGTTCTGTAATGTTTTACAGTGTACTGGTAAGCGAAGTTGAGTAAACATAGAAACTACGTTGTTTGTGGTTTAAGTAAATATGGAGGTGTAAAAACTATTCTGAGAGGAAAAAGATGTTGTGTGACGACAGAATGTTGATGTAACTGTTAATATGTTAAACATGAATGTGTTGGTAATTATATTCTATATAATCATGTTTAAATACAGTTTGAACAGTTTAGAATGGTATTACTGGATGAGAGAGTTATATGGCTATTAGTTGAGGCCTTTAGGAAGATTCTAGGACATGTAGACAGACAGGGAGAATGTTCAGGGTCAGGATAAGACTTTCCTTTAGGAGAGGAGACGAAGGAAACAAGGCCAACAATGATGTAAGACAGAGAGAGCCCTTACAGCCGTATACTATAACATCAGCATAAGCTTTAGCTTATGGCTTAGGACTTATAACTTATAACTCTGTTATATATTAGACAGCTTATAACTATATGAACCATTGTAGGTTAGACTGTAATTACATCACAGGTCTAATACATGGAGATGCCATTCAGACTATTAGAACAGGACATTTTACTGACAGGACATTTAGACAGATAGGGGTTACTGAGTTATTCAGAAAGGAGTACACTAGGTAGTATGGAAGCCTATATGTTCAGGGTTAGGCACGTAGGCAGAACATCAAGGTTAGGAACAGTGGCCTGGACATTAAGAGATAGTAACTTACGTAGATAAGAGGTTGAGGTGACCTGCACGTTTTCTTACATGAGACAAGTCACGGGTCTGAGTAGATAGGGGTCTCCTTCGAGAAGGTATGTGAACAACAATGCAAAGGCTATATAAGCCAGATCCATAAGAGCATTCGGGGCATTTCCCAGAACCCGTCTTGATGCCTTGTTATGATGACCCTGTTTCCGTAACGAGAAGTACTTAATTAAACATTCTATTATCTACCACAACCTGACTCCTGAAACTATCATTTCAACGAAGATCTTACCAGCCTGAATTTAACAC